>JAKSZT010053947.1:1558957-1720347 GCA_026826555.1 Tolypeutes matacus | reverse complement strand
CCAGAATCTTGGAGTAAATGTCAACTAGAATAGGCCTTAGCAGGTCTCAGAGCATCTGCAAAATCCGACACATTCTCTCCACCCTCACCTGTGCTGCCGCTCCCCCACTGTGGCCATCACCATCCTCAGCCTCAAGTCACCATCATTGTTGCCACCAATTCTACCTGCTGTACCATTTGGCAAAAACACCACAGCCAATATCTGCTTAGAGTCAAATTCCTATGGTGCCAGCGACCCTCAATGTCTGACTACTGATAGCCTTAACCCAGGCTCCCTGTGTACGTCACTTCCTGTCTGGCACACTTTGATGAATGCCTGGTCTTCACACCCCCCACACCCAGGCCCATTCTAGGGTCATCGCCTCTCCTGTCCCTTCATCCTCCAATGCTATTTCCCAGGTGCCATCACTGCTTAGATGTGCCCTTCCGGGTTCCTACCCAAGCTCTCCTCCCAGAGAGACCACTTCCAATGCACGACACTCCTGCCCTTCCTGCTCATTCATGGCTTCACCTTTTTCCTCTCCTGACAAGCTATGGGATGTATTTAATTTTCTTTTCTCGGATCTGCCTTTTTTCTTCTCAAATACCTGTTTTTTGAGGACTGAGACTTAATTTATCCTCTTCACTGCTCAACCTCCAGGCCGAATCCCAGTTATTTTCAACTGTGAGTAGTAACCCTTGCATTCTCATAATGCTTTACATGGCATTTCTCTCCATTGCAACTCCCCACTTGCTCAGACTGGAACATGCCAATCCCCTTTCCTTGCCATTAATTACCTCCCGTTTGTACTCATTGTCATAGGAACATTGTTTGCAACTGACAAGATTTATACTTGGAATACTGACATTTTCCTCGGTATAGAAATGTCACTGAGTCCTGTGAGATGTGTCCGTGGCTAAGAGGCAGTGCAGAGGGATGGGTTGTGCTGGATTACCTCAATTTCCACTGGGTTCTTTCTTCTTGCTCAGAAAATTCATCTTGCAGCATGCTTGCAATGGAAGAAACCCATCAACATGGGAATTTATCATTGTAATAAAGAGCAATTACTCTCTTATAAAGTATTAAATGACTTTAGATTACATTGTCACTTCTAAACATACTGCATATTTTCCTCCCCCCCAAAAAAAACATATCTCTTTCTTTGTTTTTAAACTGATACCTATTTAGATTAGGAAAAAAAATGTTACTTCGACTTGTAAATTAAGTTTTGGGAACACACCCTCACTGTGATAAATAAATTTAACGAAGGACGATGGAAGTGTTCTACAGGATCTTATAAGTATTAATACAGGACATGTTGAATTTCATCAAGTTTATTAAAGTGTGTGGTCCATAATATAAAACATATTTTAAACCATTGACCTCGGTTGGTAGCTGTGTTTCAATATCTGTACACCAGTTCTAACAAACTTGCCATCCACATATAAAATGATATTAATGGGCTTGGGGGAAATGGGAAAGATTTTTCGTACATAGCTGTCCCCTGTATTCAGTACAGGACAATTCCAAAAAGTCCTAAGTATTCTTTGGGGAATAAATGAAAAAATGTAAGACACTGGGGCAAAAAAAGGAAGAAAATGTCACTGTACATATAGGATAACACACTTTACACTGAATAAAGGCAAAATGTCAAAAACAATTTTTTTAATCTTTTGATATTATTGGTTATTATCCCCAATTATTTATTTATTTATTTACTTTTTGAAATGTTTTGTATTTTATTTCTTATTTTTAAAACTATCATTATTATTCCATTTTCTCAATAACTATATTTGGCGATTTTTATAGGCTATATTTTGGAAGAAGTTTTGGATCACAAAATGTCTACAACTGTGGCAGGGGAGGATCATTGGAAAGGAGTCACTTTTATGTAGGACACCTGGGAGGCAACTCTCCTGCACAAAAACATAATGCATAGAAAAGTGTTCAACTCTACATGTGGCATCATCACCGTGGGTGGAGATTGACACAATGCCCAAGGGAATATCAAATTCCAATCCTGGGGAGCTCTGCCACTTTCTCTAATGCACCAGTAAGCATCCTCTGAGTACAGACAAGGGCAAAGATTATTAAAGGAGGATGTTCAATGGACGAGGCTTGAATTTGATGACTGTCTATGTGTAACTGTACTCTTGAAGTTAAAAATTAGCCTAGTAGTAAAGTGTGCATAAGAGATGCCTCTGGGACCCTCCATGTTGCTCAAATGTGTCCTGTCTCTAAGCCAGCCTTTGCAAGTAAATACATTACATTGTCCCAAGCATGGGACATGACTCCCAGGGATGAGCTTCCCTGGCAATAAGGAGTTAATAACAATCACCAATAGCAATGCAACTGGAAAAATACCTTGACCAAAAATTGGAAAAGGGAGACAAATGAGTTTATATGACTAAGAGACTTCAAAGGGAGTCGGGAAATCATTCCAGAGGTTACGTCTATGTATGTCATAGCAGGGTTTCATTGAAAGCGAAGTTAGATACTACCCCAAATAGCAGGGATCATATGGGCTCTATAGACATCCAGACACTGTAGTCAGGGCAGATAGGTCAGGAGTTTGGGACTTTGCCATTGGGGCCTAACTTTGGAATTATTGCTACCCAGTGTTACAGAGTTGGACTCAGTTGTGGTTTCCCTATACATGGCTCTTCTGTCCTTCTATATGAACCTATAATTAGTACGAGAGTTGGTATGTGTACATCCAAGACGTGTAAATCTTTGGGCTCTCCATGTGACAGCTGGGCCCTGTATATCAACAGAGATGCATCACCTAGTCTCCATTTCATTGGTCTCACTCAGGACAAGTAACAAGGATGTGATGATGGACAATTACCATACCCAGGAAGCGAGAGATTCTACTTCTGAAGCAAGAGAGTCCATCCTTTGGCTGCATGGAATCAATGCTCCCTCTCAATTAAGGTGGGGTGGACATGACCATCCCACAATCCTCAGGATTGGGGAATGAACTATGGACAAAACTAGTCTTACTGGTGTTCTACTATAGATATATTGTGATTCTAGCAATGGAAGAAATTATATCATTGATGTGGAGGCATTGGCCACTGGAGGTTCTGAGGGCAGCGAGAGGGAAAAACAGGTGTAATCCAGAGGCATTTTGGGGATGAGTGAATTCTCCTGAATGACTTTGCAACAACAGATGCAGGCCATTATATATCTTGACTTAACCTACAGAACTGGGTGGGAGAGAGTGTAGTTGATAGCGCCTGTCAGATGGGGAGGCCTAAGTGGAGAGAAGAGATCAGCACTGTTTAAATCCCCAGCCCATGTTCAAGGGAGTGACTCTCCTGGGAGGGTTGGAGCCACACACAGGGTTTGGGAAATTAACATGGAT
This sequence comes from Tolypeutes matacus, assembly GCA_026826555.1. NCBI lineage: Eukaryota > Metazoa > Chordata > Mammalia > Cingulata > Chlamyphoridae > Tolypeutes > Tolypeutes matacus. The sequence goes on along the minus strand of JAKSZT010053947.1, from coordinate 1,717,001 downwards.
CCACCAGCCATAGCAAATTCCAGAATTCCTCCAAAAACAGCAGCACCTGACAACTTGAATAGATATTCAGTGGGCTTGTCTAATGAAGGTTTAGAAGTTAACATTTTCTTGTCTTCATTACATTCAAATGATCTTTCTTCTTGCATTCTTTTTAATTTTTTTATTGATGATCATATGAAATATAGCAAAATATTTCAATCTTATCTGAAAGATTTGCTAATTTTAAGACTTTATACTTCCTCTTCCCTCGGTATCCAACAATATGAATCATGAATTTTTACCCCTATTTTACTGTGTTGTATCTTTCTTTCAACACCCTGATGTGCACTTCGCATTTTTCTCCCCTATTATGAAATCCTGCACCAGAGTGGTTACAAATGATTAACCAATCATACAGAATCATATATCAGTGCCCTAAAATCACCCTGTGCTCCACCTATTAAGACCCTGGCAATCAAAGATGAGTTTTAATTTTTTTCATGGTTGAAAAGCAGCTCAAAAAGAAGTCTAATATTTTGGGACATGTGAAAACTATGCAAATGCAAATTTCAGTTTCAAGAGTTATTTTTATATTTTAAAAAATGATCCTCAACATACTGAAAGTGATAAAGCAAAATACAGAGAAAAACCTAAATGATATAAAGAAAACAATGAATGAGCAATATGGGAATCTCTTGGTGGGATTTCACAAACAGAAATACTGGTCTTGATGAACTCATGTATGTCACTGGAAGTAAAGCTAGAGAATAAGATATGGGACTGTATAACATAGTGAAGTCTGTAGTGGAGGGTGACTATGGTTAATAATACAAAGAAAAGCATATTCTTCCATGAACTAGAACAAATATTTATCAATATTAAGGGCTTAATAATAGGGTAGTATATGGGAAGAAAAAAACAAGCAGTGAAAAGTATGGATGATAGTTTAACAGTAAGAATGAAATATTCTTTCATCACTTGAAACAAAGGTACCAAACCAATGCTAAGTGTCAGTAATAAGGAAGTATAAAGGCTATAAGATTTTTGTCTTGAACATAGAGAATGTTCTCAGATTGACTGTGAAGAATAACACACAATTCTATGAATAAACTGAGAGCCATACACTATGAATGGAATTTACGGTGACTGAATAAAACTGTCCTTGAAAAATAAAAAAAATAAAAAAATCATGGTTACTAGTTAAATGGTATAATAAATTTGAAAATGTTGGAGTTTCTCCAAAGAAGACTATTATAGAAAGTCAACGTATATTTTGATCATCATTTCGATGGTTTTCAAGTTTCCTATGACAAAATCTGGTTGAAATGCTAAATCAACTTATTTCTTCTAAAGGCCATAGATTATTGGTTATTATATTTAAATAAAGAATATTTATTCATATTTCTTATATGTTTATAGAGTAACTATACTGATTTGATGTGGTCTGTTCTCAGAGCTTTATAATGGACCTATTATATCAGTTGTTAATTAATTGAGGAAGCTGGGGCCTGGTAATTGGATATGGAGCTTTTCACCTCTAAGTCATGGAATCAGATGTAGCCCAAGTGTTAGTAAGCAAGAATGATTACAATGGTGGCTCTTTGGTAGCATCTGTGAAGTATATTTAGGTCATGTAGAAGTATGTTGGGATAACAGCTGACAGAACATGGGCTCATATCTATCGTCGCTATTGCATTTCTATGGGTAGATGGATACAGATGTAAGGTCCAGGAACTGATAAATCCAAGAGACATCTCTTTATTATTGCAGCAACATCTATTCTACTCTGAGACTTTCCTAGGTATTTCAATCAGTTCAACTAGTTTACATAAGGTTTTAGTAATTGAGAACTGATAATATTTTGATGAACAGTCTAGAGACCAAATCTGAACAGGCCTGGGCAAGGGGCTTAACTTGCTGACATTTCTTTATAATAATTTCTCTGTGCTGCTCATCAAGCTGTTCTCTGTTCACCGTTTGCAAATCATTGCTGAGTTGATAGCTAGCAGGATTATTACTAGCCCTAAATCATATTTCTCTGTATTTTCACATAGGCTTTAATATTAAGAGATAACTATTTGCAGGATGGAAAACTATTGCGAAAGATATTTTCCCCTATTTCTTTTTTAATTCAGGAGTTTCTTTTGAATATAATGTTTTAAACTTATTATTCCTTTTCTTTTTATAAACTTCTTCTTAGCACTATTTGTTGCAAGAAAAATTTGGATCTGCACTTACTGTGTGATAAAATTGATACTTGCAATCTTACTAAACATTTAAGCATCACTATCATTTTATTTCTAGAGGGAGGCAACTTAGATTAGTGCTTTGCGTGCAGTTAAAGTAACATTTTCTTAAACTTTCTCAACTATCATGATCAATAAATTTGTGAAATATAATGAAAATGAAATGCATGAAAAATAAACACGCATGAAAAAAAATGCATCTGATGGCAGAGCCCCAAAATAAATGAAGTAAATATTGACATATTTGAAAGAAAATATAGATGCTTCTAGAACAATAGTATAAGACTTCAATATACCACTTACAACAATGTCTAGGACAACTTAGAAGACTAAAAAGGAAATAAAATTTTGAATAATACTCAAAACAATCTACACCTAATAGATATATAGAGAACATTTCATGCAACAGCAGCAAATTACACATTCTTCTCTAGTACACATGGATCATTCTCCAGGATAGATCACATGTTAGGTCACAAAATAAACATCAATACATTTTAAAATGTTGTAGTCATACAATGTATCTTCTCCAACGAAAATGGAAGGAAGCAAGGAATCAATGACATAGGGAAAACTGGAAAATGCAATCTTAAGGAAAAATATGGGTAAATGCAATCTTAAGGAAACAATGGGTCAAAGAAGAAATCAAATAAAAATTAGGAAATATCTTCAGACAAATGAAAAAAAAAAAAAAAAAAAGAACATCATAACTAAATTCATGGGAGGCAGCAAGGGCTGTTAGAAAGGGAGTTAGAGTTTTTTGCAGCAGTGCCTCCAGATTTAAGGCCCAGATGGGCATGCTGAGGTGACCAAGCCTATTTCATTTACATATACCCTAATTGCCTAGGGGTAAGGAAAGAAAACCAGGCCCCTCTGAGCTTCCATTGGCTCCCATCCAAACCACAATGGTGTAATTGATTCTAAAAGTATATTCCACTCTGTTACTTCCCTGTAGGAGAGACTTCCTGGGACACACAGCACCCACGATCCAGCTGCTAATAACCTGATCTGGTTTAAGAGTAAGAGATATCCCTCCCTCATTTAACCCTAGCTGCAGTGACCTTCTTTCCTACCATGCCCCACAAACTCTTTCCCACAGCAGCACTTGTACTGTTACTTCTTTCGAAATTCTTCCCCAACCCCTGCTGCTCATCAGCTAAATCTTAGTCAACATTTAGGACTCCATCAAAATGTTATATTATCAGGGAATTTTACCACCTCTTCATGACTGAACTAGTATCCAACTGTTTTCCAGAAATCTTTAGTTCTTATGGCTATAACTAGAACACTAATTCCATCCAGTCTGTCTACCACAGATTAGCCAGTTTCTTACTCTACTCAGTGAGCTTCAGTAAGACACAAGTCACTAGAAAGAGACTGCAGAAATTGAAGCTAATTTTGCTTGTACATATAGAATGCATTTTCTCATCCAAATAATTCACCTGAACCCCCAGGTGAGGGTTATTACCAGAGTGGAAAATTTCAGTTTGAAACTGAAGCTCCTGACTTATAACACAAGAACTTCCAAAGTGAAATGCTTGACCAGAATCTGGTACCCCAACATGACAAAGACAGGTGAACTATGTCTATATTTACAGAAAGGAAGTTCAACCAATGGAAGTTCAACGTGAAATAATGCTGTTTAAGGATTAAACTATTTATTTAATAATCTTTTCCATTTTGGTGCTTCATTACAAATTTAAGCTGCAGAACATATTTTATGAGATAAATTTTTTTTTAAATAAAGTTGAGGACTGCATTAAACATGTCAGATGATAAATGGAGACTGTAGGACCATGGATTGTGTGGTCTCCATAACTTACAAGAGTTAACCCCTCATCTCCTGGTATGACACTTTTTCTGCCCCTCTAGATTGTAAAGTCCTGCGACCATGTTGTACTGAACATGAGCGCCTCCAAACTGCCCATTAAAGATGGAGAATTTTACAAGAAAGTGTTTTGGGTTCAAGAACAGACAGCTTACCTTGGCTTTTCCAGTGTTTATTTCTCCAAACTTTACTGTATGGGCTGTTCATGAAATTCTTGAAATTTAACTCAAAAATAAGTTTTCTTACCCGTATCCCAAACAAAATCATCTTCCTTCAACAGTGATTCTAACAATGTCTTCAGTGTAACTCACAGAATGGCAGTAAGAAACCAGCTACAATCAATAAACTATGAATTCACTCAGCATGGCAATCCTTTGATGCCCTAAAGCTTCCTAGAATGCATAGAATCATGTAGCAAGCATCTTACCGAAATATTTATGTATATACTAGAACAAAACAGTTCAAACAATTTAATGTCTTATTTTTTCTATTCTCAATTAAGTTTGTAGAGCAAGCAGAAAATAAAGGTTAGCCACTACTGAAGAAAAATGCAAAGAAAATGTGGAAGAAATATTACTCATTTTGCCCAAATCTCTCTTCTAAAAACCAGAGCCATTAACTTTCAGGTCTAGATGTGGCAAGAAAGTTTTGGGTCCCTCTGAAGCTGGAGACCCTGAGCAGTTGGGTGTGTTTGCTGCTTTAATGTAAACCAGTTAGGCAATATCTGGATAGCTATTTTTCAAAGAACTGTAATGTCAGTAGGAGAAACTCAGTAATCAGCCCCATGTCTGAAGCCTACTGAAATTGTACTTAAGGCCTTCTGTATGTAGTGGTTTTGAGCACTATCCAAGAGGCGAGCCTCCTAGATCTTGGAGGATCAGAAAACAGCAACATAATATACTCACCTGGGTTAACGAAACCCAGAGGAAGAAATAGAGAGAGAGAAATGGTAATTCCAACATGTAGACATTTGAGTCAGTGAAATTAAAAGGAAAATAAATGTTTGTCTGGTTTCAAATGAAAATACAATAAGCCCACATCCACTGGTTATCATGTAAGTCCATGCTTATTCTACTAGTTAACTATGTCACTTGAATCAGGGGAGTAGTGAACATTCCTACATGTGGTACACTGTTTGAAGTCAGTGAAATAGTCACCTTCCTTGCTCCCTATAACAAAATTGTGATGGTCACTTCTATTGTGACTTTCAGGGGTTTTACAAATGTAAAATCTGGTGGCAACCATTAATAGCACAGATCTCTCACCAGCACAGATCTCTCCAAATAGAAACATATTTTAATAAGAAAAGATAATGCAGTTCTTCAAAAGTTATGCTTTCCTTTTCTGATGTTATTTCAACCAACTTGACAGATATATAAATTTCCTTAGGTTCTTACCTCTTTCATGCAGTTTTCTCCTCCAACACTCTTTAAGACCATGTGGAAAAAGACTATGTAAATTTGATTCCTAAACTCCTCACACTCTTCCATACTGTCTCTAAGTGACCACTAAATATAATTTCACCTCTAGGAAGAAGAACTTAAATGGCTCTACCTATTCACCCCATTCCTTACTAAGAAGTAATATTACAGTGGAAATTTTATTCCCACACCACCCCAAATTCACACAACTGCAAATTCACAAGTGTTTTGACTCAAGCATAGTTGTGAGAATAGAGCTCAGGCTTTACAATACAGAAGCATGGAAGATTCATTTAAAAATATTTTGCTCACATTCCTTCAAACTGCCCATTTCATAAGTTGATTTCAGTTAAATTAAATTTGCAGAGCTAAAAAATACATATTTCAGTGCATTAGTTCCCAATACAATTAGTGATTGATCCATGATTTCCAAATGGTAATAGCCAGTACACCAAATGAAGAAGAAACCAATTGGTTAGCTTTAGTTCCAACTAGCTACCTTCTTTGGGGGGGGCACTAAGAAAATAATGGGATATAAATTTAATACCTTCATGACTAACATAAATGTCATATGTCTAACTACACAGAACACACATGCTTCAAAATAGGAAGGCTAACAAAACCTAAAGTTTTTATTTCACAACCACTTTTTCTGATTCTCTCCCTGATACTAGAATTGAAAATCTTCAGAGTCCACAAATACAGCATTAAAACTTCTTATATCTAGAGAAAAGAACACAGAGGTGCAAGAGGTCTGTACCCAGAATATTTTCTGGTGATAAAGAGGGAATAGATGTTTCTTTGATAGTCTGTGTCAGTTTTCAAACTTAACTGGAATGCCCTTAAGCTCTCCATCATCTCCCATCTTTTTTCTGTAGCATCTAACCTAAGACAAAAAAAAAAAAAAAATCCGCTCATTTTTCATATACAGCATTTAATTGGCTGGGGAGGAGTGGGGGGAGAGGTATTACAAAGGCACCAACCATACCCATTTTCCTCAGCCTAGAAATGGCTTTCTAATTCAGCTGAACAGCAAAGACATGTACAAACTGTGGGGAGTGAACGCTGACTCTAACTAAAAGACATCTGGGCTGGCATTTCGTGATTGGGAGTATTTCCCAAGATACAAGTGATTTAAGCTGTATAAAAAATATAGGAGCTCCTGTCACTGTGAGTAGTATAAGAGTTGCCTCCAAGAAGCCAGAAATGCCCACGTCCCATACACTTCCTAGATATGGTTAGTATCTTATGCAGTGCTAAACGGGAATGGGATTATTTTTTCTCGTGACTACCAAAATCTATATCTACACAAAAATTCAGACACTCGCACGTACATGTCCATCTTCAAGGAAGTCTTTTCTCCCTATAACTATAGGATCCTAGAATCCAGCCACCCACAGGTTCAAACACAACACTTATTAATTTTGTAGAGCTAGTCTCAATATACTATATAAAGCTCCTATCTTGTTTCACAAAATGACTGGGCAGGAACAATGAATATGGATAATCATAGTGGATTCGTTTTTGTATTAAGTCATCTACTCAGCAATGATCTTAAGTCCAAGGACTGGGAGAGGTTCTGTGGGTGCAATATGGTGGATGACGTGAGGGTCCCAGCCCACTTTGGTAAGGAGGGAGTGATGGAGCGGGTACCAAGTAGAAACCCTCACAAAGTCATAATGGGCTTGGCTTCTAAACCTAGAAGAGATAAAAAGAGGTTTGGGCATGATAAACACCAGAGGAAATAACATATTAAAGGTCTGGAAAAGAAAATGAATTCAACTCATCCAGGGCACATTTTAGGGGTGTTTTATACACTCTTCACCAAATGTATAGCCACATCACCAGCAGAGCAACTTAGCTCTCCACAGAGGAAAGTATCTGTCATCTAGTCCAGTCCTCTGTTGTTATAGATGAAGAAATGGTGGCTACAGTGATGTAGTGATATGGGACAGAATCAGCTCCACATCCTGGCAAAGATCAAAGTACAGGTCTCTTGCCTTGTATCTTTCACCCTACAGCAAGCTGCATTTGGTATATAGGGTTATTTAAGTGATGAGAAGACTGCCCCCTTGTGGAAGAAAGCAGGAATGCCAGACTCAGAATTTCCATCCACCATTCACATTCCTCCTCCAGCAGGGACAAAGCTGGTTGTGGGTCAGACCCAGCAACAGGTAGGTGGTCAACAGTCTGCATTGCTTGCATCAGGAACAGATGGAAATTTCCTTTCAAAAGAGATAAAGGATTATGTTGAAGATAAGACCCAGATGCCTACTTGTCCCCTGCCCTGATCCCTGATTACAGAATTCCATTTCACACTTACACCTTTGAAAGGCCAGAGCCTAGCACAGCAATTGAGAAGTCTTCACTGACAGTGGCCAGGAAGGGAATACTAGTAGGGGGAAAATAGGATTGTGTAAGGTAAGGCCAATGGATCCCAAGACAAAACCCTGACTGAGCCCCCCGTGACTCATTCCACACTATAAATCGGCCCAGAGGGGAAGATGCCCTGATGGCCGCTTTGTAAGTTTAGGTTCTGGCTACCCCTCAAGTCTGCATCACAAGTTCCAAGGAAAACTGAGGAAGTGGGCACAACCATGGTCTAAAATCATCCTGGCAACTAACCAGCCCATTTCATCCTTCCTTGAAGTTTCAGTAATGACCCCAGAAATATCTAAGGGAAATAAAGCTTTTCCAACCACACGGTCCTAAGCCTACAACAGTCATTATTTTGGGTGTTGAGCAGGAATGGGACCAATCTTAGCCATATTCAGAGATGGACTCACAACCCCAAGAAGGACTATGTTCTTAAGAGACATTTGTTGTGTGCAAGCTGGGCACTTAGCCTCGACATAGTTGCTACACCTACTCTCCAGCTCATAAGACTCACCCAGGACAACTATGTAGGAGGATGATAAAGGACAACTACCATACCAAGGAACCAAGATAACTTATAACTGCAATTGAGTCCCATCCATCAGCCGTATGGGAAGGAAGCCCCTTCTCAATTAGAGGTGGAGTGAGCATAACCATTCCAGAATCCTCAGGATTGTAGAATGAACTGTGGACTAGAGTGGACTTACTGGTATTCTACTTTAGACTTATTGTGAATCTAGCAATGGATGAAATTTTATCGTTGAGGAGGAGCCAGTCGACACTGGAGGTGCTGTGGACAGGAAGAGAGAAAACAGGTATAATACAGGAGCATTTTCTGGACCAGGGAATTGTCCTGAATGGCATTGCAATATATAATGCAGGCCATTATATATCTTCCCATAATCTACAGAATTAGTCTGGACAGAGTGTAAATACAATGTAAACCTTAACCCACACTTAGTGGAAATGCTCCAAAATTTGCACATCAATTGCAATGAATGTGGGAAAATGTGGGGGTGTGGGTAGCAGGGCATATGGTAATCCTCTATATATTTTACGTAACATTTGTCTAATCTAAATTTATTTCAAAAAAATTAAAAACGTTAAAAAAGGAATACTTAAATATAATAAAATAATCTAAGTTTTTCTGTTTAAGGTGATGTATATTTTATGAAATGTGGGTTGATGACAGTCCAATAATGTGAAAGTTTTTTTATCAATAAATTTTATAATGAAAAAAAAAGTTTTGCTTTTTAAAGTTTTTTTATTGCTGTACATCATATAATTTCAAATAACAATAATCATGGCAAACAGTATAATAATATATATAAATCACTTATCAAGTTAATATATAAGTAAAAAACATTATCTTTAGAAACGTAGGAAGATACTTTCCATTGGATAGCCCTCAGTGGGTTCTATTTTGGAATCTGTGCTCCTGAGAGTGACAGAATTAGACTCAAATAAGTCCTCCCTGCACATGATTCACCAGTCCCTTCTATTCAAACCTACATGTGATGCTGGAGTTTCTTAGGTATACTTCCAGAGACTGGAGCCTCCCGCCTACCTATGTGCCAGGTGTGCATGAAATCTAGGTGGAGCTGCAACTCCTACCCTACAGCTCAATGGACTCATCCAAGTCACCTGGTGAGGAGACAACGATGGGAAATGGCCATCCCAGGGAATGGAGAGGGCCTGCATCTGCAGGCAGGATCATCCCACCCACCATATCCATGGGATATAAGCCCTCTCTCACTTGGAGTTGGAGTGGACATCACCATCCCAGTCGCCTCTGGATTGGGGGAAGAACTATGGACTAGAGTGGACTTGATGGTATTCTCTTGCTCACATATGGTGATTCTTGCAATGCAAGAAATTATAACAATGAGGTGGAGCCAGGGGCCACTTGACAGTTTTTGGGTAGGGAGGGGATGAGCAGTTGAAATATAGGGGCTTCTTTGGGAGTAGGAGGTTGTCCTGAGTACTGTTGTGGCAATGGATGTAGGCCATTTTAAATCAGCACACACCACTCAGAACTGAGTGGGAGAGAGTGTGGTCTACAGTGTGAACTGTGGTCTATGGTTGGTGGCAAGGCTCCTGGATGTGTAAGTTCATTGAGGCTGGTGGGCCACACTGTGGGAGATGTTTGTGTGGGATGTGGTGGGAGGTGTGGGAGGTGGGCAAATGGGAATCCCAGTGGATTCCATGTAATATTTTAGGTAATCTAAGCACCTCTTAAAATATATGTATATATATATATATAAATAACATTTTTGTAAGCAAATACACATATATGCATATATATTTATATATCATTTTACAAATGTTTGTATGTATTGTGAGAATTTTGATTTTTACCCATAATAAAAAAATAAATAAAATATAATAAAATAAAATTAAAAAAAAAAAAAAAAAGAGTATACCCTCTGATACTTGGAAGGAATTTTCTCCATGCTCTGAGGTAATTCAGAGGCCTAAAGAGAAAGTAAAGGCCACATATTCAGGGTTTTCCCGAGAAGGGAATACCCTGTTCTTTTCAAAGAGGAATTGACCATTGGGTATCTTCATTCTATGACCTGCGTTTAAAGTTGCTGGAAGTCCAGGTCATGTCAGGTTCTCCTGGATTCACCGGCCTTAGCGACACTCAGATGGAGGGCAGAGTACTTGACAACAACTTGGCAGTACTTTGTGGAGAGAAGAGAACAGGACTGTTTAAATCCCCAGCCCATGCTCAAGGGAGGGATTCTTCCGGTAGTTTTGGAGCTACACACAGGTTTGGGAAAATTACCTTGTGATGTGGTGGTTCTAGGACCTCATCAAGTGTCTCCAGAATTTTTCCCATCTTCAGCATTGCATCCTCTTGTTGAAAGGTTTTGTATCTCTCTTACTGTAGTTCACAGACCAAGAAACTTAACTCTCCTTTCAGCATTTCCTTCTTCCATTGGCCTTTCTGTATGTGTCTCTGAGGCTGGAGAATCTTAAACTCTCTTTCTCTCGACTGGCGTCCTCTAAGGAGGCCTCAGCCTCTCTATATCCCTTGTGAGCAGTGCTCATCTGGTCAAGAAGGTGACATTTCTCTTTAATCAATGCAGCCAGTGTATAGGCAAGCTGCCTTTCCCATCTTCTATAAAGTCAACTTCTCAGAGACTGCATTAATCTGAGTAGCAATATTGTTACTCAGATTAGTGCAGCCTCTGGAGACCGTGGTGGACAGTGTGCTCTGAACTCATATCATCAGGCAGCTTCTCCATCACCCCCTCTCCCAGCTTCCTGAAATTCAGCCCAAAGCAAAGCTCCACAGAATGACACATCCCCTTTGTGGTTCTGGATTAACCACAGGATCCTACCCAGTCACCAGGGACCCACCAATCACAGCATATCCCAGAATTCCACCTGGATACCAGCACTAACTGTCAACTTGAATGGACATCAGTAGGTTTCGGAGCATCTGCAACATCCAGCCATTGTCTCCATCCCCACCTATGCTGCCACTGCCCTGCTCTGTGCATCACCTCCCCGAACCTTGAATTGCCTTTATTGTCACCACCAGTACTCCCAGCAGTACCGTTTGACATACACCACAGCCACTATCTGCTTAAAATCAAATTCCTCTGGTGTCCAGCAACCCTCAATGTCTGGCTCCTGGAAGCCTTAACCCAAGCTACCTGTGTATGTCACTTTCTGCCTGGCACACTCTGATGTCTGCTGGTCTTCACCCCCCCCCCACAACCAGGCCCGTTTTAGGGCCTTTGTTTCTTCTGTTCCTTAATCCTCCTATGCTATTCCCAAGTTTCCATCATAGCTTAGATGCCCCCTCCTGGGGATCCTCCCCAGAACTCTCATCCCAAGAGAAACTCCTTCCAATGCCCGTGACTCCTGCCCTTCCTGCTCATTCATGGCATCACCTTTTTCCACTCATGTCAAGCTATGTGCTATATTTCATTTTCTTTTCTCTGATCTGCCTTTCCCCTCTCAAACACCAATTCCTAGAGGATAGAGCCTTACTTTCTCCTCTTCATTGCTCAACTTCCTGGCCCAATCCTAATTATTTTCAATGGTGAGGAATAACCCCTTGGGTTCTCATGGTGCTTTACATGGCATTTCTCTCCATTGCGTCTCCCCACTTGGTCAGACTGGAACATGCCAATGCCCTCTCTTTGCCACTAATTACCTCCAGCTTGTACTCATTGTCATAGGAATGTTCTTTGCAACTGAATAGACTTATCCTCAGAATACTGACTTACACCTGGGGAGGAATGTGACTTAGTCCTATGAGGTGTTTCTGTGAGTAAGCAGCAGTGCTGAGGGGTGAGTTGTGCCGGATTCCCTCAATTGCCCCTGGGTTCTTTCTTCTTGCTCAGAAAATTCATCTTTCAACACACTTGCAATGGAAGAAACCCATCACCGTGAGAATTTATCATTGAAAAATATAGCAATTACTCTCTTAGAAAATATTAAATGACATGAAATTACATTGCCACCTCTTATTATACTGCATATTTTCCTCACAAGACAGATATATCTCTTCTTTTATTTTTTTTCTTTCTCTCTCTATTTTAAATTATTTTATTGAAGTATATCACTCATACATGAACATACATAAACAATAGGTGTATAGCAATAGTTGTGACCTTACAAAACAAACATACATAACATCATACAGCCCTCTCATACCTTACCCTACCACAAATACCTTGCATTGTTGTGAAACATTTTTAACTAATGATTAAAGAGCATCATCAAGTATTACTACTAACCAAAGTATTTTCCCCCAATCCACCCTATTATTATTATTATTATTATTATTATTATTATTATATTATTTATACATGAACATACATAAACAATATGTGTATGGTAAAAGTTTTGAACCTACACAGCAAACATTCAACATCATCCAAGAGTCCCATACATCAACCCTCCACCAACACCTTGCACTGTTGTGAGATATTTGTTACAAGTTTTGAAAGAATATTGTCAAACTTTTTTTGTATAAAGTGTGAAATAGGGGTCCTCTTTTCTTCTTTTACTATAGATATCCAGGTTTCTCAGCACCATTTGTTGAATGGACTCTTCTGCCTGAGTTGGTGGGTTTGACAGGCTAGTCAAAAACCACTTGACCATAGATGTGAGGGTCTGTTTCTGAACCAGTTCAGTTCCATTGGTCTATGTGTCTGTCTTTATGCCAGTACCATGCTGTTTTTACCATTTAGCTTGGTAATATAATTTAAAGTCCAGAAATGAAAGTCCTTCAACTTTGCTTTTCCTTTTTAAGATGTTTCTGGCTATTCAGGACCCCTTATCCTTCCAAATAAACTTGATAATAATTTTTACCATTTATTTAAAAAATGCTGGTGGAATTTTTATTGGGATTGCATTGAATTTGTATATCAATTTGAGTAGGATTGACATCTAATGATATTTAGTCTTCCAATCTGTGAGCATGGAATGTTCTTCCAATTATTTAGGACTTTTTAATATTTCTTTGAACAATGACTTGTAGTTTTTTCAATACAAGTACTTTGCATGTTTGGTTAAGTTTATTCCTAAATATTTGGGTTCTGTCATATTATTCAGCACTCTTTTGACACTTTTAATTACTTTTATTGACATAATCTTCATTTCTAGAATCTCTTCCAGGCCTCTGCCTCCTGGGTTTTCTTTTCAGGCTGTAGCACATCCTCTATTATTTCTTGCAAAACAGTTCTCTTGGTTACAAACTCTCTCAGTTTCTGTTTATCAGTAAATATTCTAAACTAACCCTCATTTTTGAAAGACATTCTTGCCGGATATAAGATCCCTGGCTGGAAGTTTTTCTCTTGCAGTATCTTAAATATATCATACCACTGTCTTCCTGCCTCCATGGTTTCTGGTGAGAAATCAGCACTTAATCTTACTGGGTATCCCTTATATATTATGTATTACTTTTCTCTTGCTGCTCTCAGAATTCTCTCTTTGTCTTTCGCATTTGACATTCTGATTAGTATGTTTCTTAGAGTTGGTCTATTCGGATTTTTTCAGATTGGAGTACGTCATGCTTCTTGGACATGGATATCTATGTCTCTCAATAGGGTTGGGAAATTTTCTACCATTGTTTAATCAAATATTCCTTCTGCCCCTTTGCCCTTCTCTTCTCCTTCTGGTCACCCATTGAACGTATGTTTGCATGACTCCTGCTGCTGTTTAGTTCCCTGATACCTTATTCAAGTTTTGCCAATCTTTTCTTCATCTATGCTTTTGTATGTTCACTTTCAGAGGCAATGTCTTCAAGCTCAACAATCCTGTCTTCTACCTCCTCAAATCTGCTATTATATGATTCCAGTGTATTTTTTTATTTCATTTATTGCACCTTGCATTCTCATAAGATTTGCTATTTCTCTGTATGCTTTCAAATTCTTTGCACTCATCCAATGTCTTCTTAATATCATTAATTTCTATAGCCATTGCATTGAATTTATTAAGGAGATTTGTTTGAACATCTACAGATGTACAGAGGGCTACAGGCCAATCTGGGTGAAAGAAATTTGTCTCTACAGCTACGATGATTTTCAGTCAGGCTTTCTAACCCTCATGCTGAGGGTGGAGTCAAAATGGCAGCTACCAGCCTCCTTCCGACTTGGACAGGTTCAATATTCATTTGTTCTTAGCATAATATTTTAGCCAGCCAAACTGACTAATAAGTAGCTGACACTGGTGGCCTACTGGCTTTTCCTCCCCTCTTTTTGAGAAATGGAGCTTCCAATTCCTGACACAAAATATCTCCTGGGGTGGCTTGCATCACCAAAGTAGGATGATCACAGGCCTCTGTGGCATGGACATTTATTTCCCAGAGAAGATAGTGCAGCTCCCCTCAGCTTTCTGCCTGTCACTGTTGGGCCAGGGACTTAGGCTAGAGGAGCAATCTGATCTCGATGGAAAGAAGTCGGTCCCTACCATCACTGTGATGCTCAGGCAGCCACTTTTCCCCTGTCAGGCACGGAGTTAAGATGGAGGCTACTGCCCTCTTACTGACTTGGACAGGTTCAACATTATTTGTTCTTAGGATTTTAGTTTGTTTTTTTTTGCACATGAGGGTTTATTTTAAATGTTTTAAGGATAGGATAGAGTTAGATCATAATTATAAAAAAATTACTTACAGAATTAACAGCTTTATATTGTTTATACTTCTAAATGCAGAGAACAGGGAACTGTCTACACATTGTATAAAAGAAAAAGAAAATTACAAATGAATTTAAATTCTAAAGGTGAGGTCATTTACCTAATTTTAAAATGTGAACACGAAGACCTATGAACTATAACACATTTATTCAAACTGCACTAATGATGTAAAATACAAAAAGCGCAGCATTTCCAAGGAACCACAAGCATTTCAACCATAATTACTTTCTGTTATAATAATTGTTTCTGTTTTGTCTTTGGAGAACATTCACTTTTTTAAGACAATCAGCTTTATAATGTTTTTAGGCACTACAATTTGTGACAATTAAAACAGTCTTCTAATGGGTATACAGCTTTCAAAAATTCAAGTCCAATGCACTTTGACACATAAAACAATAATAGAAATGAAATCTGTTTTTAGAAGTAACTGTGATTTTTTAAAAAGAATACACAGCCCCTTCCAATGCTACATGACATCTCCAAGTAGAAAATTACCTTCTGTTGGCACTAAATTTGCTTCACCAGTGCATTTTTATCCTACAACCAGTAAAATAGCACAGTAAGCAAATTTACAAAAAATAGAAAAAATAAAAGCAAAGACAAAAAACAAAAAACCTAAATATCTTTAACATGCAATTTAGTTACACTGAACATTCTGCTTAGAATAGAGCATACGAAAAAGGATGGTCTGTTTTTTAGATTTTTCAATGAAGTTTTACATGGCAGCCTGACATCTCTCTGTCTCTCTGTCTCTCTGTCTCTCCCTGTCTCTCTCTGTCTCTCTGTCCCTCTCTGTCACAAACATATACACAGACACATGCATGCACACACAATACACTAATACTATAGCAGGTAAATGAGAAAGGCCAATAAATTTTGTACACAGATTCATGTCTCGTGTTGTCACAAGCCCTGTGATAATTTTGGAAATTACCATTGATTTCTAGAATAAGGAATCAACATTCAGATACCAGGAAAATGCAAACAATGCATGCAGGTCTGAAACATGAGCCTAAAGTGAAGCCCCAAACACAGGGGCTAGAGAGTAGACTTAGCCACAGCATCAATAAATGTGGTTTAAAGCCACAAAAAGAAAGAATAGGAAAGAAAAAAGGAACAAACAAAATCCGTTCCCCTTCCCTTGAACTAAAAGCAATAAATGGAACAATTATTAAAATAATCATTCTTCTACAGATTGGTACAGATTGGTAGATGATGTGGTGTATAAAGTTGATTCAGTTGCTTGCAGAAAAACCACAATGCAAGTCATTAGGTAATGCTAAAACTGTTTCAGTTGACCCAATCCTCAGCATACTTCAAGATGAAATTTATTTTTCAGCCCAAATTCACTGTACCATGTTATGCATTTTTTTTATGTGTACTAGATACACCCACTCACTTTGTGCCACAAATATCAGCTTGGGCACATGGAGTCAAGCTCAGCCTTGGGATTTACATGTGGGGACTCCTAAGAGTCAATAGAAAGCACACAATAGATCTACAGGATGAAACTTGTTCAAACACTCAAGAAACATTTATGCCTTGGGTTCTCAGTGCTTTCACACTGCATTGAGAAGCTTGCCTTTGGTTGTCTGAGGAGAAAAGCTGGGCACAATGCAACTGTAGTCATGGACAGAGAATTGAGATACTGTATTTACATAGTGAGTAGTTTTTACTCACTATGATGAGTTTGTGCCTCATCAACAGCATGATGAAGCACAAACATTAAGGTTAAAATGGGAATCAAGCAAAACATGGGGAGGAAGGCCTTTAAACTACTGAATTTCTAACTTCAAGACCAGTCACAGGAAAGAAGTCACCTAGACCTCTGGTGCAAAACTTCTGGTGAAGGACAGCATGTATGTCTAGCCTTCTGCCTATTAAATACACAAGATCAAATCTCTAGTCTCAGAAATTGTTCCATGAGACTGGTTTCACATACTGCCTTTCTCCTTGCTTTCAAACCAACAAGGTTCATCCAAAACAAAGAGATATGTGGATAAATCGTTGCTAAACCAATCACATTTGCCGTTCTATTTCGGTTTATGACTGCCTTGCAGGAATAAACCATGAAAGGGTTCTGTGGCTAAGGGCTGTTATTATTTACACCCAAAAGCTAACATGGATGACTGAACCATATATGGTAAAATACCACTGACATGCAACAGCCTGGAGTCCACTGAACGGAATCCACATTAACAGCATGCCTGAAGCAAGAACATACAACACCACAAATGGCTTCAACAGATTTAAGCTGTTATTTGTCTAGACATTCTTTGTGGGTAAAAGCCAGGGTTAAAAAACCTTCCAACCGTAACCATATAGCAGTAAAAATAATGATGACAACAACAACAACAACAACAACAAAAATCCCAGAGATCTTGTTAGAAGACAATGCCATACTTAAGACTTACATTTCTAATATAAAAGCAATGTGTTCTTCTAGAAACTTAAACCACATATACACAAATCACTGATGTGCTGTTGCCTTTTAAATTCATGAACTAATATCCAGGTTACTAATTTTTTCAAACTAACAAGTCAAATGTGCCATCCAAAATGTACCTGCGTTATACATATGGACTAAGTATCTAAGTTTTCCTAAAAAGTATTTATAATTTAAAATGTTAAAAAAAAAATTACAATGCTCAGAATTAAAGGCAGCTTTTTAGCCAGAGTTCTAGCCAACTTGTACTGTGGGACTTAACTGTTCAGTTGTTTTTCATGTTTGGACTTTTAAAGAGACTTAACTCCAAATTTAAAATGTTCACACAAATTTTGATATTCAAAACAGATTGAACATTCCTACATGCATTCTGTGCCCAAACTTAATTTAAAATAAAGAATATAATAGTGTAAATATGAATAACTTGGGTCAAGCACTCCTGTTAAATTGGCAAAAAGTATTTAACAGCTATTCCAATCCACACAGAAAGGACTGCCAATAGTGTGTGTGTATACATATATCTATGTGTATACATATAGCACATATGTAAATACCTAGACATATAGATAGGTAGACATAGACATATATCTCAAAAAGGCAGTAACAGAAATGCCAAACTATGCTTGCATTGTGGCAGCAGAATAAGAGAGTGCTATAGTGAAGGGGAAATGGTTAAATTCTATTATAATTTTAGATGTCTATAATACTAGCTTAATTTTACCAAGTATGTCTGTAATTCACCTTCAAACAGACAGGCTTCTTTTAAGAGGAAGGGGTTCCTTAAACAAAATACTTTTGTTCACAAATGTCTGTACTATTCAGAACAAAACAATTTTGATGGCAGAGATTCTACATTTGCAGGGACATTCAAGCTCTCATTAAACTGGAAAGCAGTCAAGTCTTTATGTCTACAAATTACATATTTAATAGTTCCACGAAATTGGCAAAGTTCATGATAACATTTAGGATGTTTTCACCATATCATAGACATAAATATGGAAATCATCATCAAACTTGATGAAATACACAGATGATTTTGCTGCTACTTGATGAACGACCATGCCACTCCTTTCCAAGCCATCTTCTTTGGCATATTCACTTGTTTGCCTACGAGGCTGTCCACAACTTCTCCTGGTTCCCTTTTTGCTGGAGGAGAATCATTAGAATCAGGCATAATGAGAAGGTCCTCTTCTTTATAGTCATCTAAGTGCTGGTACATATACAAGACAGGATCTTTCTCATAGGTAATGTAAAACCATGTGTTCATTATAGGCACATGTGCTAAGATCATTCCCCTCCATTCATCTTTAGAGCCATCTTCTATCTCAAACATATGCTCCACTTCTTTGCCAAACATTGTGTCTGCTAAGTGTGCATCACTGATTCAAGATGTTGCAGCTCTATCAGAGAGGACTTCAAGTGCAGAAACTCTTTCATCATTACTAAGTTCTAGTCCATAAACACAGTCAAATCCATCATATTTTATAAGATACAAAGAAGGATTTACAGGATCCTCAACCAGAACTGTTCCTTTCCACTGTGTAACAGGTCCATTCCCTTCTTTCCACCCATGTTGAATTCTGCAGCCTAGGATGTTCCAGCGTGGCTGGGAAACAGGTTTGACCGGCCCCACACTGCTCCGATGTTTTTTGTGGGATGTTAATTTCTTCTTCAGTTTTGCAGATACACCAGCATGTCCTGTATCAGCTCTGGACTGCTGGCCAGGTGTCTTTCCAAATGGGGTCTTCATTCATCTATATTTAAGTGAGCAGCAAAGGTGCTGAACTAGGGTGAAAACTCAATAGCCTCCAATTTGAAACTTTTCACAGAATTTCAATATTCTTATTATCACCATCCAAGAGTCCCTTTCACAAGTTCAGCAAAAACACTTAAAGCACACAAGCACTCTGCCAGGCCGCTGTCTTCAAGCCCCACATGGACTCCTGCCATCCCTCTTCTCAGGCTCCCCACCATGGAACCAAATTAAGCCAAACTGGGCCTTCCTGCCCCCACCAGGCCTCTCTTCAGGATTATAGTTTAGCCACCAAATTAACTAATCAGTACTTGAATTTGGTGCCCAACCGCCTCTTCCTCACCTGTTTTGGGGAAGTGGAGCTTCCAATTACAGCCATGGAACAGCTCCCCAGGTGGTTTGTACCTCTAGTGGAGGGTGGGCACTGGTCTCCATAGCATGGAGAGCTCAACTTACATATCTTCTCTGCAGATGGGCACTCTCCTCTTCCATTCATTCAAGGATGTTACAGGATGCTCTTCTGATCTCCTGGAGGACCCAAACATATCCTATAGTTAGCTCTGGGTGGTTACTAACTGTCCTGTAGCAGGAGCTGATTCTAGGAGAACCTTACTCTGCTGCCATCTTGCTGGTTGGCACTTATTCCTTTATTTTTTAAATGATACCTATTTAGATTAGGGGAAAAAAATGTCACTTTGACTTGTAACTTAAGTTTTGGGAATACATTCTCACTGTGTTAAATAAACTTTGATGCAATTAAACAGGTTCTGTAACCATCCTTATAAGATCATGTAGAACACTTCCGTCATCCTTGGCAAAGTATTTTATTTCTTTTTTTTAAAACTATCATTATTATTTCATTTTCTTATTGTATATGGCTATTTTTATAGCCTTCATTTTTGAAGAAGTTTTGTATCACAAACAGTATACAACTGTGGCAGGAGAGGATCACTGCACTATGTGGTTTTTATGTGGGATACATGGGAGGCAACTCTCCTGTGCAAACCTAAAAAGCATAGAAATGTGTTCAAATCTACATTGGGCATCTTCACGGTGGGTGGAGATTCCCAGAATACCCAAGGAATATCAAATTCCCATCCTGGGGAGCTCTGACACATTCTCTAATGGATCAGCAAGCAAGAATCCTCTGAGTACAGACAGGGGGAATGGCTATTAAAGGAGAATGGTCCATGAATGGGCCCTTGATATTGATGACTCTGCATATGCAACTGTACTCTTGAAGATGAAACTTAGCCTAGTATATGGTGCCTAAGAGATGCCTCTGAGAGCCTCCCTGTTCTCAAATGTTGTGTGTCTCTAAGCCAAACTCCACATATAAATGCATTACCTTCCCACAAGCATGGGATATGACTCCTTTGGATGAGCTTCCCTGGCAACAAGGAATTACAACAAAACTCAAACTAGCAATGCAACTGGAAAAAGACCTTGACCTAAAGGGTGAAAAGGAAAAGACACATGAGTTTATTGACCAAGAGACTTCAAAGTAAATCAGATAGTCACTCCAGAGGTTACACTTATGCATGCATTGGCAGGATTTCTTTGAATGCAAATTAGATACTACCCCAAATAGCAGGGATCCTGTGGGGTCTGGAGACCGCCAATATTAGTCAGTGCAGATAGATCAGGAATTTGGACCTTGCCAGTTAGGCCTACTTTGGAATTTATGCTCCCAGTATGACAGAGTTGGACTCAGTTGTGGTTTCCCTGCACATGGCTCTTCTGCCCTTCTATTTGAACTTATAATTAGTACTAGAGTTGTAATGTGTATGTCCAAGTCACATAATCTTTGGAATATACATGTACCAGCTGGGCCCTGAATCTCTACAGATTGTAAGACTTACTCTGCATTCCGTTAGTCTCACCAAGGACAACAAAGAAGGAGATGGTGATGAACAGCTACCATACCAAGGAACCAAGAGATTCTACAACTGTAAGCAAGATGATCTGTCCATTGTCCCCATGGGTTCAAACCTCTGTCTCAATTAAGGTGGGGTGGACATCACTGTCCCACAATCCTCAGGTTGGAGAATGAACTATAGACAAAAGTAGACTTATCTGTATTCTACTATATTTTGATTCTAGTAATGGAAGAAATTATATTATTGATGTGGAGGCAGTAGCCACTCGAGTTTTGGTGGGCAGGTAAAGGAAAAAACAGTTGTAATCTGGGTATGTTTTTGGGATGTGGGAATTCTCCTACATGATAATGCAGCTACAGATGCAGGTCATTATATATCTTGAATTAACCTACCAAATTGGGTTGGAGAGAGTGTAAACTACAATGCCATCTATAATCAACATTAAAGGCAATGCTACAAAATGTGTTCCTCCATTGCAATGAATGTAACTCACTAAAGAAGGATGTTGTTAACTTGGGAAAATGTGGTAGGTGAGTTAGCAATGCATATGGTAATCCACCATATGTTTGATTGACATTTCTTAATCAAAGTATCTTTAAATATATATAAATTATTTTTAAAAAACAAATAAATATAATTAAATACATTTCAGATTTTCTGTTTAAGGTGTTGTATAGTTTATGTAACATAGGTTGGGGACAGTGCAATGCTCTGAAAGCTATTTTATAAGTAAATTGTATAATGCAAAAACAAAATTTGTGTCTTTCCTATTTTTAAAGTGTTTTTATTGCTGTACTTATATAATTTCAAATTACAATAAAATATGGCCAATAGAATCATAATATAGTTAAAAACAATCAAGTGAATATATAAGTAAACAAACATTGTCTTTAGAAATACAGGAAGGTCCTTTCCATTTGATTTAAAGTATACTCTCTTAAAGTTGCAAATAATTTTTTCTATGCTGTGAGATAATTCAGAGGCCAAAAGAGAAAGTAAAGGGGGCGGATGTGGCTTGAATGGTTGGGGGTCCATCTGCCATGTGGAGGGACCTGGGTTCGATCCCGGGTCCTCTTGTTAAAATAAAATATATATATGTGGAAGGTGCCGGTGAGCCGCCAGGTCCCGGGAGCCATGCAGCAGGATAATGACTTAACAGGAGAGGGACGCAGGGAAGGGACAAGAGGAGATGCTCCGAAATCTCTGAAAGCCAGGAACTGAGGTGGCGTGGGTGGCAGAACACCTGTCTCCTATGTCAGAGGTTTCCAGAATCGAGTCCTGGTGCGGATTGGAGGAGTAGGAAGAGAGGAGATGGCAGGAAACAGATACAGAAAATTGCCCAGCGAATGGACACAAACAGCAAATGGGGATGGGGGGTGGGATAAAATGAATAAAGTAAATAAATAAATCTTAAAAAAAAAATTAAAGAGAAACTAAAGGCCACATATTCAGGATTTCCCAAGAAGGGATATCCTGTTCATCTAAAAGAGGAATTGACCATGGGGAATCTTCCTTCTTTGTCCCCCAACACATTCAAGGGACGGACTCTGCTGGTAGGGTTGGAGCCACACACAGGGATGGGAAAATTACCTTGTGCTGTGGTGGCTCTCAGGACCTCATCAAGAGTTTCCAGTGTTTTTCCCATCGTCACCATTGCATCTTCTCTTGGAAGTGTTGTCATCTCTATTGCTCTAGTTCACTTACTCATAAAGTTAACTCTGCTTTCAGCATCGCTGCCTTCCATTGGCTTTTTTGTATCTTACAATAAGGCTGGAGACTCTTAAAGTCTCTTTTTCTCACCTGGCATCCTAAGGATGCCTCAGTCTGTCTATACCCCTTGTAAGCAGCACCCATCTGGTCAAGGAGTTGACATTTCTCTTTAATCAGAGCAGCCAGTGTGTCTGCAAGCTGCTTTACCAGTCTTCAATAAAGTCGCCTGCACAGAGACTGCAGTAATCTGTGTAGTAATAAGAGACCCAACAACAAACAGATGGCAGATGAACACTCCCCTATTTCCCCATGGAAGCTGTGAGCTCCACAGAAGGACAAAGCCCTTCATGGCCCTGAAGTCGCCAAGGACACTGCCCAGTAACCACGGATCCACCAATCACACCAAATCCCAGAATTCCGCATGGAACCCAGCAGCAACTGTCAACTTTAACAGGCAACAGCAGGTCTCGGAGCATCTGCAACCTCCGATCCATTCTCTCCATCCCCACTTCTGCTGCCACTGCCCTGCTCTGGCCATCACCATCCTCAGCCTAGAATCACCATCATTGTTGCCACCAGTTCTCTCTGCCTTACCGTTTGACACACACCACAGCCACTACCCCCTTAAAGTCAAATTCATTTAGTGCCAGCGACCCTCAATGTCTGGCTCATGGTAGCCTTAACCCAGTCTCCCTGTGTACATCACTTCCTGCCTGGAACACTCTGGTATCTGCCTGGTCTTCACACACCCCCACACCCAGTCCTGTTTTAGAGACATTGCCTCTTCTTTCCGTTCATCCACCAATGCTATTCTCCAGCTGCCACCATCGCTTAGATGATCCCTCCCTGGAGAGCCTCCCCAGAGCTCTCCTACCAAGAGGGACTCCTTCCAATGCCCATCACTCCTGCCCTTCTTGCTCATTTGGGATCACCCTTTTCCTCTCCTGACAAGCTATATGCTGTATTTAATTTTCTTTATTCTGATCTGCCTTTCCGCTCTCAAACACCACTTTTTAGAGATTGAAACTTACTTTCTCCTCTTCACTGCTCAAACTTCAGGCCCAATTCCATTTATATTCAACTGTGAGGAGTAACCCCTTGCATTTTCATGTCACTTTCCCTGGCATTTCTCTCCATTGCGTCTCCCCATTTGCTCAGACTGAAACGTGCTGCTTCCATTTCCCTGGCATTAGTAGTTTCATTTGTACTCATTGTCTGACATAGGAATGTTGTTTGCATTTGACTAGACATATACTTGGAATACTGAATTTCCCTGGGGACAGAAATGTGACTGAGTCCTGTACCATTTGTCGGTGGGTAAGCAACAGTGGGGAGGCATGCCAGTTTTCCCCAATTTCCACTGGGTTCTTTCTTCTTGCTCAGAAAATTCATCTTGCAACATGCTTGCAATGGAAGAAACACATCACTGTACAAATTTATCATTTTAAAAAAATCCATTATTCTTTTATAAAAAATTAAATGATATTAAATTGTCACCCCCTAAATATATGGCATATTTTCCTCCCAAATGGACATATCTCTTCCTTTATTTTTTTACTGATACATTTTTAGATTAGGAAAAAAAAAATGTCACTTTGACTTGTAACTTAAGATTTGGGAAAACTCTCTCACTCTGATAAATAAGTTTTTCCAAGCATGACAGATATGTTCTACATGACCTTTTTATGCTGGATACAGGCCATGTTGAATTCCACAAAAGTTTATAAAAGTTTGTGGTCCAAAATAGAAACCATAATGTAAATCATTGACCACGGTTGGTAGCTAGGCTTCAATATTTGTACATCTGTTCTAACAAACTTGCCATCCACATATAAAATGATATTAATAGGGGAATGGGTAAAGGAGTAAGATGTTGGGCATATAGGAGTCCCCTGTATTCAGTATGTGACTTCTCTGGAAAGTCCTATATCTTACTTGAGGACAAAATGAAAAAGACATTGGGGCAGAAAAAAGAATAAAATGTCACTGTACATGTAGAACAATAGACATTACACTGAAGAAAGGCAAAACTTCAAAAACAATATTTTTAATATTTTTCATTATTTTTAACTCAATTTTTATTTTTTATTCATTTTTATTGTATTAAATTGTTTTATACCTTATTTTTTTTAAACTAACATTATTATTTCATTTACTTATTAATTGTATTTTGCTCTTTATATTGGCTTCATATTGGAAGAAATTTTGGATCACAGAAGGTCTACATCACTGGAGACTGAGGATGATAGGTACAGGGTGGCTTTTATGTGGGATACATGAGAGGAAGCTCACCTGAACAAAAACATAAGGCATAGAAATGTGTTCAGATGTTCATGGGACATTCTCACAGTGGGTGGAGATTCACATATTAAGCAAAGGAATACCAAAGTCCCACCCTGAGGAGCTTTGAAACATTCTCTAATGGATCAGTAAGGATCTCCTGAGCACAGACAGGTACAATGACTATTAAAGGAAGATGGTCCAGGATGGGCCCTTGACACTGACAACTGTGCTTATGAAACTATACTCTTGAAGTTGAAAATCAGCCTAGTATTATTTGGTGCCTAAGTGATGCCTACTGGGAGCCTCCGTGTTTCTCAAATATGGTCTGTCTCTAAGCCAAACTCAGCATAACTACCCCCAGGATGGGGCATGACTCATAGAGATGAGATTCCCTGGCAATAAGTAATTACTACGAAGCACCAACTAGCAATGCAACTGAAAAATACCTTGAGCAAGAGGGAGAAAAGTTAAAGACAAATGATTTTGTAAGGCTAAAAGACATCAAAGTGAGTCAAGAAAGTCATTCCAGAAGTTACGATATTGCACGTCTTAGCAGGATCTCATTGAATGTCAAAGTAGAAACTAACCCAAATAGTGGGGATCATGTGGGTTCTGGAGAAATCCAGACACAAGAGACCAGGCAGATAGCTCAGGAGTTTGGTTAGTGACAGAGTTGGGCTCAGTTGTATTGCCCAGTACTTGGCTCTTCTGTCCTTCTGTCTAGTACTAATTAGTACTAGATTTTGTATGTGTATGTCCAAGACACATAAATCTTTGGTTTATCCTATGCCAGCTGGTCCCTGAATCTCAACTGAGTTGCATTATCTACTCTCCAGTTCTTTGGTCTAACCAAGAACACCTAAGAAGGAGGTGATGATGGACAACTACCATAAACTGGAACCGAGACTTTCAACAACTACAAGCAAGAGCGCGCATCCATTGGCCCAATGGGAACAAAGCTCCCTCTAAATTAATGGTGGAAGGGACATCACCAGCCTCAAATCCTCAGGATTGGGGGATGAACTAATGACTAAGGTAGACTTACAATAGATATATTGTTATTCTAACAATGGGAGAAATTATGCCATTGATATGGAGGCAGTGACCACTGAAGTTTCTGAGGGCAGGGTAGGCAAATACAGAGGTTGCCTGGGGGCATTTTCAGGATGTGGGAATTTTCCTGAACAACCTTGCAAAAAGAGATGCAGGCCATTATATATCTTGCGTTAACTTACATAATTGCGTTGTAGAGAGTGTGAAAACTACCAATGTAAATTTTAATCCACATTAGTGGCAATGCTCCAAAATGTGTTCATGTATTGCAATCACTGTACCTCACTAGTGAAGGATGTTGTTAATGTGTGTAAATGTGGGAGGTATGGGGAACAGGTCAAAGGGTAATCCCCCTATTTGTCACATAAAGTATATAATTTATGTGACATTTGTGTAATCTAAGTATCTTTAAATTTTTTTTAATTTAAATTAATAAATAAAATACAATTCAGATTTTCTGTTTAAGGTGACACGTACTTTATGTAAGATAGATTGATGATGCTGCAATACTGTGAAATCTATTTTATCACTAAATTGTGTAATGCAAAAAAAAATTCTTTCCTATTCATTTTTAAAAATATTTTATTGCTATATTTCATATAATGCCAAATTACAATAAAACATGGCAAATAGAATAATCATAGAGATAAAATCACTGATCAGGTTAATATATAAGTAAACAAAATTATCTTTAGAAATGCAGGAAGATCCTTTCCATTTGATTAAAAGTATACTCTCTGGAAATTAGAAAGAATTTTGTCTATGCAGCGAGATAATTCAGAGGCCTATAGAGAAAGAAAAATCCACATATGCAGGGCTTTTCCGAGAAGGGTAAGCCTGTATATTTCAAACAGGAATTGACTATGTAAAATCTTCCTTCTGTGTCCCGCTTTTAAAGTCCAGGAAACATCAGGTTGTCTCCAATCCACTGACCTCAATGAGACTCAGATGGAAGGCAGAGTTGTTGACAGAACCTGGCAGTTGGGGAGCCCTGAGTGGAGAGAAGAGAGCAGCACAGATTAAATCCCCAGCCCACGCTCAAAGGAGGGACACTGCCCGTAAGGTTGGAGCCACACAGGGTTGGGAAAAATACCTTGTGCTGTGGTGGTTCTCAGGACGTCATCAAATGTCTCCAGTATTTTTCCCAACTTCGTCATTGTGTCTTCTACTTGGAAGGTTTTATATTTCTCTTGCTGTAATTCACTGACCAGTACAGTAAACTCTTCTTTCAGCATTTCATTCTTTTCCTTGGCCTTTCTTTAGATATCTGTAAGACTGGAGACACTTAAACACTCTTTCTCTTGCCTGGTGACCTCTAAGGATGCCGCAGTATCTCTATACCACTTGTGAGCAGCACTCATCTTGTCAAGGAGTTGGCATTTGTCTTTAATCAGTGCAGCCGGTGTGTCTGCAAGTTGCCTTTCACGTCTTCTATAAAGTTGACTTCTCAGAGACTGCACTAATCGGAGTAGCCATAAGAGACTCACCAAGAAACCAATGAGAGATGTACACACCACCGGCTCCCACGGGAGACTGTGATGGATTATGTGCTCTGAATTCATATCATCAGGCAGTAGCTCCATCATCCCCTCTCGCAACTTCCTGAGAATCAGCCCTAAGGAAAGCTCCACAGAAAGACACAGCCCCTTCGTGGCCCTGTAGGCACCAGAGAGCCCTGCCCAGTAACCATGGATCCATCAATCGCTGCAAATCCCAGAATTCTGCCAGGAACACAGCAGCAACTGACAGTTTGAACAGATATTCAGTGAGCTCTTCTAATGAGGGGTTTAGTGGTTAACATATTCTTGTCTTCATTACTTTTAAATGATCTTCCTTTTTGTCTTTTTTAAAAATTTTTATTGATTACATTTTGAGATATAGTGAAATATTCCGAAGTTCCCTGAAAGATTTGCTGTTTTTTTTAGAGCTTATACTTTCCCTTCCCAAGGTGTCCAACAGTAAGAATCATGACTTTTCACTCATATTTTACCTTTTTTCAACACCCAATACTGTTATGTGCACTTCTAGTTTTTCTCCCCTTTTGTGAACATCCTGCATCAGTTTGGTACTTCTGTTACAAAGGATGAACCAATATTATCCATTATTATTAACTAAAATTCGTAGCTCACATTAGAGTTCTCTCTTTGTGTTGTAAAGTTCTATTTGTTTTGACCAAAGTGGCATGCCATGTATCAAACATTACACTATCATACCGAATTTATTGGTGCTCTAAAAATACCCTGTGCTCCACCTACTAAATCCATGGAAATCAAAGATGAGTTTTAAGTATTTCACAATTGAAAAGCAGCTCAAAAGAAGTCTAGTATTTTGGGATTTGTGAAAATACCTGAAACTCAAATTTCAGTTTTCAAAGATATTTATCTTTATATTTAGAAAAATGATCCTCATCATAATAAGGGAACTAAAGAAAATACAGAGAAAGTACTGAAGGATATGAAGCAAAAACTGAATGAGCAATATGGGAATCTCTTGGTGAGATTTCACAAACAGAAATACTCATCTTGATGAACTCAATAACTGAGATGAAATATTCCCTGGATGGTGGCAACAACTAATTATAAGTAGCAGAAGGAAAAATAAGTGATCTCAAAGACAACACTACTTGAATGATTCACACTGAGAGTAGAAAGAAGGAAGAATGTGGTAGTGGGTTATTGGAAGTGTAATTAACAGCAATGAATTATGGATGTGATTGTGGTTGAAAGGGGAAGTTTAGGTTCATGTATGTCACTAGTGAAGTCTGTTATGGAGGCTGACTGTGTTTTACAATACAAAGATAAGAATGTTCTTCCATGAAAGAGAACAAATACACATCAATATTAAAGGATAAATAAGAGGTAGTATATGGGAAGGAAAAAACAACTAATAA
Source organism: Tolypeutes matacus (assembly GCA_026826555.1). Classification (NCBI taxonomy): domain Eukaryota; kingdom Metazoa; phylum Chordata; class Mammalia; order Cingulata; family Chlamyphoridae; genus Tolypeutes; species Tolypeutes matacus. The sequence continues at coordinate 1,687,978 of JAKSZT010053947.1, read as the reverse complement.
AACTATGAATGGTAGTTAAGAAAAAGAATGTAATATTCTTTCCTCAATTGTAACAAAAGTACCATATCAATGTTAAGTGTCAATAATAAGGAAGTGTGAGGACTATGGGATTTTTCTTTTTAAAACAAAAGAATATTCTCAAATTGACTGTGGTGATGAATGCACATCTCTATGATTAACCTGAGAGCCATTGATTGTACACTTCAAATGAATTGTATGGTTTGTTAATAAAATTGTCCTTAAAAAAAGCTTTCTTCCATTGTTGCAAGATAAATGGTATAATAAATGTGAAATGTTTAGTTTCTCCAAAGAAGTGTATTATACAATGTCAAAGTATAGATTGATCATCATTTTGATTGTGTTCAAGTTTCTGATAATAAAATTACGGTTGAAATGTTAAGTGAACCGATTTCTAAAAGGCAATAGATTATTGGTTATTCCATTTAAATAAAGAATATTTCTTGATATAGCATTTATGTTTATAGAGCAGCTATATTGATTTGATCTGGTATATTCTCTTAGCATTGTAATGGACCTATTATATCAGTCTTTAATTAATTGAAGGAGCTGTCTGCCTGATAATTGGATATGAAGTTTTTCACATCTATGTCACTAAATCAAACATAGACCAAACTGGTAGTAACCAAGAATGATTACAGCTAGAAGATGAAACATGGGGCTCTTTTGTGGCCTCTGTGAAGTTTATTTAGGTCACATGGAAGTATGTTGGAATTATTGTTGACAGAACATGGGCTCATAATTATAGTCACTATTGCCTTTCGATAAGTAGATAGAAACAGATGTAAGGCCGAGTGTGTGATAAAGCCAAGAGACATCTCTTTATTATTGCAGCAAGATCGGTTCTACTCTGAAACTATCCTAGGTATTTCAATTAGTTCAATTAGTTTACTTAAGGTTTTAGTAAGATGAGAAATGAGAATGTATTGATAAAGTCTAGAAACAAAATCTAAACAGGCCTGGGGAAGGGGCTTAACTTCCTAACATTTCCTTATGATCTTGTGTCTGTGCTGTTCATCAAGTTGTTCTCTATTCAATAACTGCAAAGCAATGCTATGGAGATAGTAGGGTTACTTTTAACATGGATCCATAGCTCTCTATACTTTCACATAGATTTTAATATGAAGAGAAAACTAATTGCAAGATGGAAGACAGTTGCCAAAGATGTTTTCCTTAATGTTTTATTTTTATATCAGGAGTTTTAATTGAATAGAATGTTTTCAACTTACTATTCCTTTTTCAATAAACTTCTTGCTAACACTATTTGTTGCAAGATAAATTTGGATCTGCTCTTAATGTTTGATAAATTGATACTTGCAATCTTATTAAAGAAGTAAGCATCACTCTCATTTCGTTTCTAGAGCAGGTAACTTAGATTACTGCCTTGCAAACATTTAAATTACCATTTTAAAAAAATTTCTCAACTATCATGATTAATAAATATGTGAAATACAATAAAAATGAAATATCTGAAAATAAACACATTAAAAAACACACCCAGCCTGAGAGACCTGAAGGTCATCATCAAGTGTAAAAATACATGCATTATGCATTATGGGAGCAACAGAAGAGAAGAAAGAGAGAAAGAGGAAGAAGGAACATTAAAAGAAATAATGGCAGAAAAGATCCCAAATTTATGGAAACACAAAATATGCACAATCAAGAAACACTCCCCCCCCCCCCCCAAAAAAAAAAAAAAAAAAAAAAAAAAACAGGATAAACTTTAAGAGAAACATGCCCAGGCAGAGAAGAGATTCCTAAAAGCCACAAGAGAATATGAATGTCATATATACAGGGTGTCCCAATAAGCATTGAGATGATTTCCCATCAGAAACCATTGAAGAAAGAAAGCAGTAGTATTAAATATTTAAAGTGAAGAAAGAAACAATTGCCAATGAAGTATTTTATATCCAACAAGACTGCCTTTCAAAAATGAGTGAGAGATTAGGTCATTCCTAGATAAACAAAAGCTGAGGGAGTTCATTAACACTACATCTGCCCTAAGGGCATAGTTAAAGGCAGTTCTTCATACTGAAAGGAAAGGACATTAGACAGTGGATAGAAGTGGCATAAGGAAATAAAGGCCTCCGTTAATACATGGGTAACACTAATGTAAGTGAAATTCTGTTATTTTTTGGGGGGATGTGACTCCACTTTTTACTTTTTACATGACCTAAAATGCCAAATGCATAAACAACAATGAAAAACCTATGATTTTGAACTTACAATATATAAGGATATAATTTGTAACAAGTAAAATAAAAGAAGGGGAGATGGAAGGCTATAGGATCAGTGTATGTCCATGCTATTGAAGTTAAGTTCATGTAAAATCAAATATGACGGTCTAGATTTGGGGAGTTAAATTTTAAACTCATGGTAACCTCAAAGAAAATATATTAAAAATATACACAAAAGAAATGATAAGATGCACAAAACAGTACACTGAAAAACTGAAATATGAAAGTGGGCATTAATGGAAGACTTGAAGGACAAAAAAGGTGTAAACCATAAAAAGACCATATAGCAAAATGCAAAGAAATTCCTGTACTATTATTTTGACTTTAAATGTAAATGGATTAAAGTCTCCAATGGAAAAACAGATTTCGAAAGAATGGATTTAAAGAAGAAGAAGAAGAAGAAGAAGCAGCAGCAGTAGCAGCAGCACAGTCCAACCACATGCTGTTTACAAGAGTCTCACCTTAAATTCAAAGATGCAAGTGGCTGAACGTGAGAAGATGGAAAAATATACCATGAAAATAGTAAACAAAAGAGAGCTGGGGTACCTTTACTATTAGATAAAACAAAGTTTTTACCAAAAATTGTTATAATTGACAAAGTATGTCACTATATACTGAAAAAGGGGAGAGTTCAAAAAGAAAACTTCACAATTACATATGCATCCAATGGCGAGCCCCAAAATAAATGAAGTAAATATTGACATATTTGAAAGGAAATACAGATTGTTCTAAAATAATAGTATAAGACTTCAATATACCACTTACGATAATGGCTAGGACAATTTAGAAGATCAAAAAGGAAGTAAAAGTTTCAATAAAACTCTAAACCATCAATACCTTAAAGATATATAGAGAACATTTCACCCAACAGCAGCAGAATGCACATTCTTCTCTAGTGTACATGGATTATTCTCCAGGATCGATCATATGTTAGGTCATAAAACAAATGTTAATAATTTTAAAATGTGAAAGTCATACAATGTTTCTTCTCCAACCACAATGGAATGAAACAAGGAATCAATATAAGAGGGAAAACTGAAAAATTCACAAATATGTGAAAATTAAGCAATGCACTCTTAAGCAACCAGTGGGTCATATAAGATCAAAGAACATTTAGCAAATATCTTCAGGCAAATGAAACAAAAAACAAAACATATCTAAACTCATGGGAGGCAGCAAGGGCTGTACTGAGCGAGAGTTATAACTTTTAAAGTTTACTTTAAAAATGATCTCAAACCAGGGATCTAACTTTCTAATTGAAGGATCTAGAAAAAGAAGAGGAAAGTAAATCCTAAGCAAGCAGGAGAAAGGAAATAAAAAAGACTAGAATAGAGCTAAATGAAATCAAGTTTTAAAACATAGTCTCAACAAAACCAAAAGTATTTACTAGACTGACAAAAACAGAGAACACAACTAAAATAAGAAATGATTGGGGATATTACAACAAACTCTAGAGAAATAAAAATGATTATAAAGGATACTAAGAACAACTGTACACCAACAAATCAGATACCCTACATGAAATGAATGAGTTCTTAGAAATAGGCAAACTACCTTCACTGACTCAAGAAAAAACAGAATATCTCAACAGAACAATAACTAATAAAGAGAATGAAGAAGTAAAGAGTTTGAAAATCCTCAAAAATCCACCACAAAGCTTGTAGAGCTAGTAAATCATTTCAGCAAATTGGCAGGGTACAAGATCAACATGCAAAAATCAATAGTTTCTTACACTATTAATGAACAATCTGAAGAGGAAATCGAGATGTCATATCTACCCAAAGCAGTTTACAGATTCAATGCAACCTCAATCATAATTTTAACACGCTTCACAACAGACATGGAAAAGCCAATTACCAAATTTATATGGAAAGGTAAGGGAACCTGAATAGCCAAATCCATATTAAAAAGACAACAATGAAGTTGGAGGACTCACAATTCCCAACTTTAAAACTTATCACAAAGCTACAGTAATCACAGCAACACGGTACTGACTCAAGGACAGACAAATGAAACAATAGAATCTAATAGAGAGTTCAAAAATATACACTCACATCCAGAGCCAATTGATATTTGACAAGGGTATCAAGTCCACTAAATTGGGAAATAAAAGTCACTTCAACAAATGGTGGTGGGAAATCAGGATATCTGTATGCAAAAGAATGAGGATGGTCCCATTTATTTGAACCTATAATTAGCAATATACTAGTTAAATATTATGTCCCAGATACTTAAATTCTCAGTCACTTCATATGCCAGTTGGGTCCTGGACTCAGACGAGTTGCAACAACTACGCTCCAGTTCACTGAACTTTCCCAGGACAACTGACAAAAGGGTGAAGATGGACAATGCCCATCCCAAAAATAAACAGAGAGAATCTACAACCACAAGCAAGACAGTTGCATCCATTTCCCCCATGAAAACAATCTCCCTCTCAGTCAGAAAAAGAGAAGGCATCTCCATCCTAAAATCCACAAGATTGGGGATTGAACAAAAATAAGGGGAGAATGCAACTGTGGACTAAAGAGACTTTATTATTCTAGCAATGGAAGAACTTGTAACATTGATATAAAGGCAGTGACCACCAGAGGTTCTGAGGGGAGGGAGAGGATGGAACATGTATAACGGGGAATTTTGGGGACATTGGAATTGTCCTGCATGACATTGCAATTATGGATACAAGCCATTATGCATTTTGTCAAACATATAAAATTGGGTGGTACAAAGTATAGACTATAATGTAAACTATAGACCATGGTTACTAGTAACGCTTCAATATGTGTTCATCAATTTTAACAAATGTACCACACTAATGAAAGATGTTTTTAATGGGCAAAAGTATGGAAGGGGGAGGAGGTGAGGTATATGGGAATCCCCTATATATTCGATGTAACATTTCTGTAATGTAAATCTTCTTTAATAAAATGAAATAAAATAGAAATAAAATATAATAAAATAGAACAAATGTGGACTCCTAGCTTATCCCATATACAAAATTAACTCAAAATGGATAAAAGACTTGTGTATAAGTGCCAAAATTATAAAATTCTGTGGAAAAAAGTATAGGGAAGCATATTCAGGACCTTGTTTTGAGCAATAGTTTCTTAAACTTTACCCCAAAAGCATGAACAATAAAAGAAAACGTAGACACATTGGTCTTCATCAAAGTTAAAAACTCTATGCACCAAAGGACTTCATCATGAAAGTAAAAAGACAATCTAAAGTATTGGGGGAATATGTTTGGAAATCTTATATATAATAAAGGTTTAACAACCAGAATTTATAAAGAAATCCTTCAACTTAACAACATAAAGAAAAAAAACACAGTTTTAAAATATACAAAACGTTTGAATAGACATCTCTCCAGAGAAGATATACAAATGGCCAAAAGCACATGTAAAAATGCTCAACATCATTAGCCATTGGGAGTATGCAAACCAAAACCTCAGTGAGGTACCATTTCACAACCCCTAGAACGGCTACTATTTGAGAAAAATGGAAAACTACAAGTTTTGCAGAGGATGTCGAGAAATAGGAACTCATTCATTGATGATGGAAATGTGAAATGATGCAGCTGCTGTGGAAAACAGTTAGGAGGTTCCTCAGAAAGTTCAGTGTAAAATTACCATATGACCCCATAATCCCACCTCTAGGTCTATATCTGTCTTTTTTTGTTCTTTAGATTTATTTATTTTGTTCTAACTGCATCCCCACCCCCCACCCTCGTTGTCCCATGCTCTCTGTCTGCTCTCTGTGTGTTTCTCGATGTCCACTTATCTTCTCTTCATTCAGCATTGGGAACCGATCCTGAGATATTCCAGAGTGGAGGGAGGCTGCTCAATCTCCCGTGCCACCCCAGCTCTCTGTTGTCATGCGTTGTCATAGAATCTCCTCTGTGTCTCCTTTCGTTGTGCCATCCTGCTGCACCAGCTCTCTATGCAGGCTAGTGTTCCTGTGCGGGCCCACATGGATTCACCAGGAGGCCCCAGGAATTGAAACCTGGACCTCCCATATAGTACATTGGAGCCCAATTCCTTAAGCCACGTCCACTTCCCTTATATCTCTCTTATTTTGCCAAAGGCTGCCAATGCAAATACCAGAAATGTGGTGGCTTTTATAATAGAAATTTTATTTGCGATAAATCTTACAGTTCTCAGGACACGAAATTTCCAAATCAAGGCATCAACAGAGATGCTTTGTCATCGAAGTCAGCTAGTGGTGATCCAGGCATCCTGCCTCATGGTGAGGCAAACTGGCAAACAATCTTGCCAAGGTCCCTGCCTTCACTTCAAGGATCACAGTCTCCTGGAGCTCTGCTATGGGTAGTCAGGCATATGGCTTGTCTCTTTCCAAGCCTCCTCTCTCAGGCTCATCTGCTCCAGTTTCTCCCTGAGCCCAACTGTAGGCAATTAGGCATATGGCTCATAACTCCAGTTTTGGGCTTCTCTATGGCTCAGCTTCATGCAGGCTTAGTGCCTCAATTTCAGCTGCTGGTGACCCTGCTGGAGTCCTCTCTCTCATATGGCCAGGTCAAAATGGCAGAACTCCCGTCTTTGAGTATCTTCTTTCTCTCTGCCTCCATTTATATAAGGATCCAAAAGAGGGCAGAGACCTAACCTGAGTAACATTTCACTGACATCACCCAACCAAAAGCAATCAGAGTTGGGAGCAGATGTAGCTCAAGTGGTTGAATGCCTGATTCCCAAGAATGATGTCATGGGTTATAATTCCTGGTACCTCCTAAAAATAAAAAAAATTTAAAAAAAGCAATCTAAGTAATTGATCTAATCAAATCCCCATAACCAAATCTAAAGCAATCAAAGGATCTCACACTACCAGGAATGGAATAGTTCAAAAATATAATCTATTCTGGAAGGGATTCATCAAATTAAAACAGAAATTGCCACATTGAAACCAGGAACTCACACAGATATTTACAGATATTTATACCAATATTCATAGGAGCTTTAGTCTTGCCAAAAAATGGAAGAACAGATGAATGGATACACAAAGTGTGGTGGAATAGTCTTCATCTGTGAAGAGGAATGAAGTTCTGATAACATGAGACAACATGAAGAATCTTGAAATAAGCCAGACACAAAAGGACATATGTATGATCTCATTGATATGAAATAATTGGAATAAGCAAACTTATAGTCAGAAACTAGAATAAAGTTTACAGGGACCAGGGTAGGGATAAGGAAGTGGGAATTAATGCTTAATTGCACAGATCATCAAGGTGATTATATCCCTCAATGGTGACTGCTCCTCACAAATGAGTCTGCTCTACACAACCATCTCTTTTATTTTCTTTTTTTAAAGGAAGCTTTAGATTACATAAATATTACATCAAAAATATGGGGGTGGGGGAAATATAGGGGATTTACATATATCCCACTCCCTCCTCTTTGCAAAAATTCCCCCATTAGCAACATATCTCATTAGTGTCACAACCATCTCTTTATACAGTTTCAGGTTACCTTTATCTAATAACAGTCCCATTGTTGCTGGCCCAAAGTTGTTGCACCAGAGCCCTTGGGGCTCCCTTACACCACCAACCCAAACTTTGTAATCAGTCCTTTGTAAATAAACATTTCTTAAGTTGTCTTAATTTGAGTGTACCATCTGCTTTCCTTAGGACTTTGATAAAGTATATGACAGTGGATTAAGTTGTTTACTCTTTATGAGCTGGATTTCTTATTTATAAATTAAAATAATGTAACAACTGCTCTTCAGATTATTCTGAAGATGGAAAGTGATGCTTTAAATAGATTGCTTGAAAGAGTAAACACTCAAAAATATAATCATTATGGTTATTTTATTTTAAGGATGCAGTTCACTGTCAACTGTCAACTAAAAGTGACATAACTAAATGAAAGCTTATCACCCATTAAAAGAAATAAAAAAAACTGCTTTTGGCTTTATTTTGTTGGTTTATTTTGTGTTTTCCTTTAATCCTTTTTTTGTGGTAATCAGAGTGGGCCAGTTTCCTGGGCAGGACACAGCTACCTCTCTCCTGGCATCTTTTTAATACCAGGAACCCAGTGGCTCAACCCCTGAGCAGCTAGTATGAAATAAAGAAAAAACATAAAATAAATTTTAAAAATTTTTAAATGGAAAAACCTAAAAGCATAAAAAACACAGCAAATTTCTTTTGAATATTGAAATTTCCTTGTATTTTAGAAATAAAAACAATAAGAAATACAAAACAAGATGTTTCAGGGTTGTTCAATTCAGGTGCTTGACACCATCATCTAAGACCTAAATTCGTTCTGTTTTCTCAACTCTAAAAGGCACGCTGCCTGATATCTGGACACATACTGGAGGAAAAGGGAAGAATAGTCATTAGGGAACCAACTGTATCGACACTATTATTAAAGTACATGGTAGTGAGGGGGCCTCTTGACATCTCTGGCAGCTCCTGACTTCTCTGTCATCACATCAATGTGGTTGGGACTCAGAGAGAGTCTAGCAGGTTTGGAGTGAACAAACCAGGGTCCGAATGGAAAAGAAAAATACCTTCAGGGAAACCAGTAAGTGAAGAAGTGCTGCTATATCTGGTGTGATGATTAGTCTCATGTGTCCACTTAAGCAGGCAATGGTGCCCAGTTGTCTGGCCAAACAATCATTAGCATAATTTTTACTATGAGTACATCTCATAGACTTGAATTACCAGTAAGTAATCGTATCTGTAGCTATTTTATCTACAATCAGCTGAAATTGCCTTCAACAATGAGAGATGTCTCATCCATTCAGTTGGAGGCTTTAAAATGAGAAGTGATGGTTTCAGCAGTCAGAAGAGAAAATTTTCATCTCTATTTTAGCCAGCAACCTTCCCCTGGGGAACACATTGAAAATCTTCTTCAGAGTTCCTGGCTTGAAGCCTATCCCAAGGAATCTGGACTTGTGTATCCCCACAATCTTGGGAGACAACTTTACAAATTCTCATAATATTTACAGGTGTTTCCTGGCAGTTCTGTTTCCCTAGAGAACCCTGACTAATACACCTGGTGACAACGATGAGCCCAGTTGCAGAAGATATCCCATAACTTTGACAACAGCTTCTACTTCAGTCCCAACCTGATAGATCCTGTAGCCTTTTCCCCACTAACAAAGACAGTAACTATCAGGGGCCTGGTGTTGCCAACATTAGAAACCATCTCTGGCTAACCTAACCAAAACAAGCCAGCTTTCAACGGAAAGATGTAAGGCAACTCAAAATCAGCTTGAGTGCCAGAGAATCCATCTATAAAAACAGAGAGGACCCTAGAAAGATTAACTAAAAAGGGTATGCCCTGGGAGGTCTGCTAGAGGAAGGCCCACCACTGTGTCTGGTTCTGCTGCCTCTCATCATTATCAATGCTATCACTCATTGCAGCATCCACCCTTTGAAATTTTGCTGGTGTTCCTTCTGATTTAAGTCCAGATGGGCATATTCAAGTGATCAGGCCTCATTCATTTGCATATAACCTAAAGGCCTAGGGGTAAGGAAAGAAAACCAGGCTCCTCTGGTCTTCCATAGGCTCCCCTGCAAACCACAATGGTGTAATCTATTCTAAAAGTATATCCAACCCTATTACTTCCCTGTTGGAGATCCTTCCCGGGACTCACAGCACCCATGATCCAGCTCCTATTAGCCTCACCTGGTTTAAGAGTAAGAGATATCCCTCCCTCATTTAACCTTAGCTGCAGTGATCTTCTTTCCCACCATGCCCCCATGAGCTCACTCTCACAGCAGGATTTGCACTCTTACTTCTATCTAGAATCTTCCCCACCCCATGCTGCTCATCAGCTACTCTTAGTCAACCTTTAGGACTCTATCAAAATGTAACTTTATCAGGGGAGCTTTACCACTTCTTCATGACTGGGCAAGTATCCTACTGTTTTCCAGCAATATTTAGTTCTCTTAGTTATCAATTTAATACTAATCCATCCAGACTCTCTCCCTAGACTAAGCTGCTGAGGACAGGAATAACCAAGGCTGTCTTGTTCACCACTGAGTCCCACACTGTCTGACAGTTTCTGGTACTCCACAGCTGCCCACCCTGCCTGGGCCCTGATCCATCTGTCATTCCCAAAACGCATCTTCATTAGTGCCTCACAAGCTTTGATACACAAGAATCCCCAGAGGAGAATGTGAACATTTGAATTCTGATTCTGGCAGGTCAGGAGGTTCTGCATTTCTGAAAAAATCACTGATGATGCCAGTGCTCCTGGTCCATGTACCACACTTATTAAATCAAATAAGGATCAAGTTCTTCCCATTGAGAAGTCAAGGACCACGGAGCCAGGATGGTGTTGGGCACGGAGTTTTGTCTCACTTCTCTCTAGGTGCCCAGCTTAGAGGTAGCAGTAATGCTTTCTCTGCCCAGCAAAGTGATGCAGATTAATGGTCTTAAAGGGTCCCACGCATTAGCCAGTTTCTGACTCTACTCACAGGATTTCAGTAAGAACAAGTCATTTGAAAGAGACTGCAGAGCTTGAAGCCAATTTAGCTTGTACATGTAGAATGCATTTTCAGATCCAAACACTTCAACTGAGCCCCCAGGTGAGGGCTATTACCAGGGCGAATATTTCAGACTGAAACTGAAGCTCCTGAATTATAACACAGAATACCCAAAGTGAAATGCTTGATCAGAATCTGGCACCCCAACATCACAAGGACAGGTGAACAATGTCTATATTTATGGACAGGAAGTTCAACTGGTGGCACTCCCACGAGAACATAAAGTACTGTTGTTTGGGGATTAACCACTGTGTTTACTAATCTTTTCCATTTCGATGATTCGTTTCAAATTTAAGCTGCAGAACATAATTTATGACATAAAGTGGGTTTTGGAATAAAGTTGAGGACTGCATTAAACAGGTCAGATGATAAATGGAGCCTGCAGGACCATAGATTGTGTGGTTTCTGTAACTTCCAAGAGTTAACCCCTCCTCTCATGGTACCACACTTCCTTCGGCCTCTCTGGATTGTAAAGTCCTGCAACCATGTCGTACTGAAAATGAATGCCCCCAAACTGCCCATTTTACAGGGAGAATTTTGCATGAAAAAGTCTTGGGTTCAAGAGCAGAATGCTTATCTTGGCTTTTTAAGTGTTTATTTCTACAACTTTACTGTATGTGACATAGGTGAAATTCTTGAAATTTAGCACAAAATTGAAATTAACTTGTCTTACCATTTTTGCAAACCAAATTACCTTTCTGCATAAGTGATTCTAACAATATCTTCAGTGTAACTCACAGATTGGCAGTAAGAAACCAGCTACAAACTGATAGAATTTGAATTCTTTCAGCTTGTCACTCCTTAGATGCCCTCAAGCTTCCTAAAATGCATAGAAACATGTAGCATGCATCTTACTGAAATATTTATGTATATTCTAGAACAAAACAGTTCATACAATTTAATGTCCTATTTTCTCTATCCTCAATTAGGTTTGTAGAGCAGACAGAAAGTTAAGTCGAGCAGCTGCTGAAGAAAATGCAAAGAAGACATTTACTAATTCTTTCCAAGTCTTTCTTTTAAATACCAGAGCCCTTAAGTTTCAGGTCTAGATGTGGCAAGAAAGTTTTGGAGCCCTCTGAGGTTGGAGACCCTGAGCTTTTTGTTTTGCTTGCTGCATTAATGTAAACCAGTTAGGCATTGTCAGCATAGCTATTTTTCAAAGAGCTAGCTCCTCACTGTACTGTCATGCAGGAGAGACCTCATAATCAGCCCCATGTCTGATGCCTTCTGAAACTGTACTTAAGGCCTATTGTTTGTTGTGGTTCTGAGCACTATCCAAGAGGTGAGCCCCCTAGACCTTGCAGGATCAGAAATCAGCAGCATAATATACTCATTTATATTAATGGGCTCTACAGCAAGAAATTGAAAGAGGGAATGGATTTATTGCAACATGTAGACATTTGAGACAGTGAAATTAAATGCAAAATAAAGGTTTGTCTGGTTTCAAATGAAAATAAAATGAGGCCCCATCCACTGGTTATTATGTAAGTCCATGCTTAGTTGACTAGATAATTATTGTCACATGAGTTGGGGACATAGTGAATATCCTACATGTGATACACTTTTTGAAATCACTGCAATAGAAACCTTCCTTGCTCACCATAACAGAATTGTGGTCATCCTACCTACTGTGACTTTGATTGGTTTTACAAATATAAAATCTGGTGGCAATCATTAACAGGTGTGACTAATTCTCATCAGCCCAGATCTCTCTGAATCAAAACTTTTTAATAGTAAAAGATAATGCAGTTCTTCAAAATTTATGGTTTCTTTTTCTGATGTTATTTCAATCACCTTGACAGATATATAAATTTCCTTAGATTCTTACCTCTTTCATGTAGTTTTCTCCTCCAACACTCTTTAAGACCATGATGAAAAAGGCTATCTAAATTTAATTACTTTCCATCCACCTCCTACATGCTTTCTCAAAGAACCACAAAATTTAGTTTTACCTCTAGGAAGAAGAGCTTAAATGACTCTACCTATTCACCCCGTTGCTTTCTAATAAGTCTTATACTGGAAGTCTTTATTCCTAGCCCAACTCATAATTGCATGACTGCAAATTCCCATTTGTTTTTACTCAAGGTTAATGGCGAGAACACAGCTCAGGCTTAACAACACTGAAGCATGGAAGATATTTACAAATATTTTAAAGAAATTTAAAAATATTTTGCTCACATTCTTTCAAACTGCCCATTTCATAAGGTAATTTCAGCTAAGTTAAAGTTGCAGACTCAAAAATCCATAATTGATTGCATTAGTTCTCAATACAATTAGTGTTGGATCCATTACTTCTATTTGGCATTAGCCAGTCCACCAACTGGAGAAGAAACAAATGGTTAGCTTAAGTTCCAACTAGCTATTTTTTTGGGTGGTGTGGGCAGCACTAAGAAAATAATGAACTATAAATTTAATACCTTGATGACTCACATAAATGAAATATGTCTAACTGCACAGAACACATACTCTTCAAAAAAGGAAGGCTAACAAAGCATAAACTTTTTATTTCACAACCATTATTTCCTATTCTCTCTCTTCTGCATGGATATCTAAGTCCTTCAAAAGGATTGGGACATTTTCTACCATTATTTCTTTAAATATTCCTTCTGTCCCTTTTCCCTTCTCTTCTCCTTCTGGGATACCCATGACACGTACATTTGCAAGTCTCCTGCTATTGCTTAGTTCCCTGAGACCTTGTTCCATTTTTGCCAAACTTTTCTTCATCTGTTCTTTTCTATGTTCACTTTCAGAGGCAATTTCTTCAAGCTCACCAATCCTTTCTTCTGCCTCCTCAAATCTGCTATTATATGATTCCAGTGTATCTTTAATTTCATTTATTGCACCATTCATTCCCATAAAATTTGCTATTTCTCTATGTATGCTTCCAAATTCTTCTTTGCATTCAACCAATGTCTTCTTAATATCCTTAATTTCTTTAGCCATCTCATTGGATTTATTTAGAATATTTGTTTGAACATCTATAATTAGTTGTCTCAACTCTTTATGTTATCTGGAGGCTTATCTTGTTCCTTTAACTGGATCATATCTTCCTGTTCCTTGGTGTGGATTGTAATTTTTTGTTGGTGTCTTGGCATCTGGCTTAATAGAATATTTATTCTGGGTGCAGGTTTTCTCTTTAGTTTAGGTTTTCCTGCATTTCTCTATTGTTGTCTGTGTGGTAGGAGCCAAGGATGTGGTTGTTGCCATAAGCTGTGGAGGCTCAAGTTGCCCTCAGTGCCCCAAGGACCAATGAAGCTTCTCCCAACTTTCTCCTTTGTCAGGGGTAGGGACAGAGTCACAGCTGTTTGGAATAATCCAAGTCATGCAGGCCTAGACTGTAGTTGCCCAGAAAGACTGATGAAGCTCCCCACCCCCCTTTCTGCACTGTCTGGGACAGATATGGAGCTGCAGGCATGGCAAGCAATCTATGCAGTGCAGGTCCAAGATGACCACAGTTGCCCTGATAGACTTCTGATTATTCAGTCTGTGCCAGCCAAATGTACCTGCAGTTACATGGATAGGCTGTTGCAGGGTCTGCCTGCTTCCTCCCTGTTAGAGGTGGGGCTGAAGCATAGGATAGGGCTTCAGGCCAGTCTGGGTGAAAGAAATTGTTCTTTACTGTCACCATGATTTTCAGTCAGTCCAGCAAACTCTCGTGCTGGGGGTGGAGTCAAAATGACAGCTACCAGCCTCCTTCCGACTTGGACAGGTTCAATATTAATCTGTTCTTAGGGTAATATTTTAGCCAGCCCAACTAACTAATCAGTAGTTGACACTGGTGGCCAAATGTCTCTTCCTCCCCTGTTTTTGGGAAATGGAACTTCCAATTCCTGCCACAGATTAGCTCATGTGGTGACTTGCATTGCCAAAGTAGGATAATCACCAGCCTCCGCGGCATGGCCTGTTATTTCCAGGGACGATGGTGCAGATCCCCCCAGCTTCCTCCCTGTTCGTGGTGGGCCTGGGGCTTAGGCTATAGCAGCAATCTGATCGCGATGGAAAGAAGCTTGTCCCTACCAGCAGTGTGATCCTCATTCAGCCCGGCTTCCCCTTTGTCCGTCACAGAGTTAAGATGGTGGCTACTGGCCACTTTCTGACTTGGACAGGTTCAATTTTACCTGTTCTTAAGATTATACTTTAGCCTGCAGAATTTACTAATCAGTAGTTGAAGTTGGTGCCCAACCGTCTCTTCCTACCCGTTTTTTTAAAAGTGGAGCTACCAATTCCAGCCATAGAACAGCTCCTGTGGCGACTTGTGCCTCCAGGGGAGGATAAGCACTGGCCTCCGTGGTATAGAGGGCTCTAATTGCAAATCTTCTCCGCAAATGGGCACTCTCCTCCTTCCATTCATTCAAGGATGTTACAGGATGCACTTCTGGTCTCCTGGAGCCCCCAAACAAATCCTTTAGTTACCTCTGGTTGATTATTAACTGTCCTGTAGCAGTAGCTGATTCAAGGAGCACCTTACTCTGCTGCCATCTTTCTGGTTGTCAATTCATCCTTTATTTTTTAACTGATACCTATTAAGATTAGGAAAAAATGTCACTTTGACTTGTAACTTAAGTTTTGGTAATACACTCTCATTGTGATAAATAAATTTTGCCAAGGACAATGGAAGTGCTCTACATGATCTTAAAAGGATGGTTACAGGAACTGTTGAATTGCATCAACGTTTATTAAAAGGTTTGGTACAAAATATAAACCTTAATGTAAACCATTGACCATGGTTGGTCGCTATGTTTCAATATTTGTACATTAGATCTAACAAACTTGCCATCCACATATAAGACAGTATTAACAGGGGAGTGGGAAAAGGAGGAAGATGCTGGGTATAGAGGATTCCCTGTATTCAGCACAGGATATTTCTGTAAAGTCCTCTATTTTCTTTGAGGACATAATAAAAAAAGGAAGACACTGGGGCAAAATAAGGAAGAAAACGTCATTGTACATATAGGACAACAGACCTTACACTGAATAAATAACAAAACGACAAAAACAATTTTTTAATACTTTGTCATTACTTGTTATTAACATCAATTTAAATTTTGTTATTTCTTTTTATTCTTTTCAATTGTATTGTATTTTGTTTCTTATTTTGAAAACTATCATTATTATTTCATTTTATATTAATTGTATTGGCTATTTTTATAGGCTTCATTTTAAAATAGGTTTTGGATCACAAAAGGTATACACAACTGTGGCAGGGGATTATCATTGTACAGAGTGGCTTTTATGTGGGATTCACGGGAGGCAACTCTCCTGTGCAAACATATAAGTCATAGAAATGTGTTCAGATCTACATGGGGCATCATCACGGTGGGTGGAGATTCCCAGAATACCCAAGGAATATCAAATTCCCATCCTGGGGAGCTCTGCTGCATTCTCTAATGGATCAGCAAGAATCCTCTGAGTACAGATAGGGGCAATGACTATTAAAAGAGGATGGTCCATGCATGGTCCCTTGATATTGATGACTGTGCATATGCAACTGTACTCTTGAAGTTGAAACTGAGCCTAGTATTATAGGGTGCCTAAGAGATGCCTCTGGGAGCCTCCCTGTTCTCAAATGTGGTTGGTGTGTCTCTAAGACAAACTCAACATAAAAATGCATTATCTTCCCCCAAGCATGGACATGACTCCCTGGGGTGTATTTCCCTGGCAACGAGAAATTACAACAAAACTCAAACTAGCAATGCAACTGGAAAAAGACCTTGACCAAAAGGGTGAAAGGAAAATACAAATGAGTTTATATGACCAAGAGACTTCAAAGTGAGTTCGGTAGTCATTCCAGAGGTTACACTTATGCATGCCTTACCAGGATTTCTTTGAATGCCCAATTAGATACTACCCAAATAGCAGGGTCCTGCGGGTTCTGGAGACATCCAACATTAGTCAGTGCAGATAGATCAGGAATTTGGACCTTGTCAGTGGGGCCTACTTTGGAATTTATGCTCCCCAGTGCGACAGAGTTGGACTCGATTGTGGTTTCCCTACTCATGGCTCCTCTGTCCTTCTATTTGAACCTATAATTAGTACTAGAGTTGGTATGTGTACATCCAAGTCACGTAAATCTTTGGACTATACATATACCAGCTGGGCCCTGTATCTCTACAGAGTTGCAAAACTTACTCTGAATTCCGTTACTCTCACCCATGACAACAAAAAAAGGAGGTGGTGATGAACAACTACCATATGAAGGAACAAAGAGATTCTACAGCTGCAAGCAAGAAAATCCATCCATTGTCCCTATGGGTTTGAGGTTCCCTCTCAATTAAGTTGGGCAGGACAGTACCGTCCCACAATCCTCGGGATTGGGAAATGAACTATGTACTAAAGTAGACTTATCGGTATTCTATTATAGATATATTTTGATTCTGGTAATGTAAAAAATTATATCATTGTTGTGGAGGCAGTAGCCACTGGAGGTACAGAGGGCAGGGAGTGGGAAAAACAGGTGTTATCTGGGTATATTTTCGGGACGTGGGAATTCTCCTGCATGATAATGCAGCTACAGATTCAGGCCATTATATATCTTGACTTAACCTACCAAATTGGGTGGGAGAGAGTGTGAACTACAGTGCAAACTATAATTAACATTAGTGGCAATGCTACAAAGTGTGTTCATACATTGCAATGAAGGTAACTCACTAAAGAAGGTTATTGTTAATGTGGGAAATTGTGGGAGGTGCGGGAGCAATGCATATGGAATTCCACGATATGTTTTACTTGACATTTCTTAATCAAAGTATCTCAAAATATATATAAATTATTTTTTAAAAATAAATAAAATTTAATACATTTCAGGTTTTCTGTTTAAGGTGTTGTGTAGTTTATGTAACATAGGTTGGTAACAGTGCGATGCTCTGAATGCTATTTTACAGGTAAATTGTAAAATGCAAAAACAAAAATTGTATCTTTCATCTTTCTAAAGTGTTTTTATTGCTATACTTCATATAATTTCAAATTACTATAAAATATGTCCAATTGAATAATAATATGGATAAAAATAACCAAGTTAATATATAAGTAAACAAACATTATCTTTAGAAATTCAGGAAGATCCTTTCCATTTGATTAAAAGTATACACTCTGAAACTTGGAAAGAATTTTTTCTATGCTGTGAGATAATTCAGAGGCCTAAAGAGAAAGTAAAGGCCAGATATTCAGGATTTCTCGACAAGGGATATCCTGTTCATCTCAAAGAAGAACTGACCGTGGCGAATCTTCCTTCTTTGTCCCGCGTTTCAAGTTGGTGGAAATCCAGGTCATGTAGGGTTCTGCTGGATACACTGGCCTCAAAGACACTCAGAGGGAGGGCAGAGTAGTTGACAGTGCCTGGCAGCTGGGGAGGCCTAAGTGGAGAGAAGAGAGCAGCACTGTTTCAATCCCCAGCCCACGCTCAGTGGAGGGACTCTGCCATTCGTGTTGGAGCCACACACAGGGATGGGAAAATTACCTTGTGCTGTGGTGGTTCTCAGGACCTCATCAAGAGTTTCCAGTGTTTTATCCCATCGTCAACATTGTGTCTTCTCGTTGGAAAGGTTTTCACCTCTCTTGCTCTAGTTCATGGACTCATAAAGTTAACTCTGCTTTCAGCATTGCTGCCTTCCCTTGGCCTTTTAGGAGATTACTATAAGGCTGGAGACTCTTAAAGTCACTTTCTCTCACCTGGCATCCTCTAAGGATGCCTCAGTTTCTATACAGCTTGTGAGCAGCACTCATCTGGTCAAGGAGGTGATTTCTCTTTAATCAGTGCAGCCAGTGTGTTTACAAGGTTCTTTTCCTGTCATCAGTAAAGTCGGCTTCTCAGAGACTGCAGTAATCTGAGTAGCAATAAGAGATGACCAACATCTGATGGCAGGTTTACACACCGCTATTTCTCCATGGAAGCTGTTGTGGAACATGTGTTCTGAACTTATGTCATCTGGCAGCAGCTCTATCAACCCCAATCCCAGTTTCCTGAGGATCATTCCAAAGGAAAGCTCCACAGAAGGACACAGCCTCTTCGTGGCCTTGGATTCACCCCAGGATCCTGTCCAGTGACCATGGATCCACTAGTCACAACAAACTCCTGAGAATCACCCCAAATTCCATCTGTAACACAGCAGCAACTGATAGTTTGAACAGATATTCAGTGAGCTGGTCTCATGAAGGATTTAGTAGTTAACATATTTTTGACTTCATTATTTTTGAATGGTCTTCCTTCTTGCTTTTTAAAAATTTTTTATTGATGAAAATTTGAAAGAGAGTGGAATATTCCAATGTTACCAGAAATATTTGCTGATTTTTTTAGAGTTTATACTTCCCCTTCCCATGGTATCCAACAATATTCATCATGGTTTTTCTCCCATATTTGACCTTCTTTCAATACCCAACACCTTTATGTGCACTTCTCTTTTTTCTCCCCTAGTATGAATATCCTTAATCAGTTTGGTACTTTAGCTACAAATTATGTACCAATATTGTCCATTACTATTAGCTAAATTTCATAGTTCACATTAGGGTTCTTTATTTGTGTTGTAGAGTTCTAGAGGTTTTGACCAATGTGTCATGCCATATGTAGCTGTTTGGCAGTTTGATGTAATTATGAATTCCAAAAATCAATATTAGATTATGCTTGTAAACTGCTCTGTTCATCTGGGCATGATTAAGTTATAATTTGGGCTTTGATTGGGCCATGTCAGTAGGGTGTTGAGCCCCCCACTCCCTTGGTCAGGGAATCAAATATAAAAGGCAAGGCAAAGGACAGAGGGAGCAATTTTGATGTTGGAGTTTTGTTGTTGGAGAGAAGGCCCTAGGATAGAGATGAGCCTTTCACCTGAGAGTCACAGCTGGCCTTGTGGAGGGAAGGAAAGCATAGAGAGCCTAATAGTCTACAGCTGACCTTGTTGAAGAAGCAGAGGTGCTAAGCCTGGAGAGAAATGCAGTCCCAGGAAAAGAGGAACCCAAGGAGCCTGAACCCTGGCAAATGTCAGCAGCTGTCTTGCTCCAACACGTGGCAAAGGACTTTGATGAGGGAAGAAATTTATGCTTCATGGCCTGGTAACAATGGACTTCTACCCCAAATAAATACCCTCTATAAAGACCAACCAATCTCTGGTGTTTTACATTAGCACCCCTTTGGCTGAATAATACACCACATATCAACCATTATAATTTCATACAGAATTATATCAGTGCCCTAAAATACCCTATGCTCCACCTACTAATGCCCTGGAAATCAAGGATGAGTTTAAAATTTTTCTTGTTTGAAAAACAGCACAAAAATATTTTAATATTTTGAGATATGTGAAAAATACCTGAAACTCAAATTTCAGTTTTCGATCACTTTTATTTTTGTATGTAAAAATTGATCCTCAACATACTAAAGGAGATAGAGATAAGAGAAAGAACTAAAAGATATGAAGAAAACAATGAATGAGCAATATGGGAATCTCTTGGGGAGCGCTCACAAACAGAAATACTGGTCTTGATGAACTCAATAAGTGAGATGAAAAATTCTCTGGATGGTGGCAACAACAGACTGGAAGTAGCAGAATGGAAAATCAGTGATCTCAAAGACAACATTACTGAAATGATTCACACTGAGAGCAGAAAGAAAAAAGAATGTTGCACTGGGTTATTGGAAGTGTAATTAACAGCAAAGAATTATGGATGGGATTGTGGTTGAAAGGGAAATTTAGGTTCATGTATGTCACTAGAAGTAAAGCTAGAGGATAAACATGGGACTGTATAACAGTGAAGTCTGTTTTGAAGGATGACTGTGGTTAATAGCACAAAGATAAGAATGTGTTTCCATGAACTAGAACAAACATATATCAGTATGAAAGGCTTAATAATAGTGTAGTATATGGGAAGAAAAAAACAGCTAATAAAAACCATGGATTATCATTAACAAAAAGAATATAATATCCTTTCCTCAATTGTAACAAAGGTACCATACCAATCCTAAGTTTCAATAATAAGGAAGTGTAAGGGCTATGGGATTTTTCTTTTTGGAACAAAGTTAATTTTATCAAATTGACTGTGGTGACAAATTCACAACTCTCTGATTCAACTGAGAGCCTTTGTATACTTTTTGAATGGATTGTATGGTTTGTGAATAAAAATGTCCTTTAAAAAAATTTCTTTTTTCAATGGTTGCAAGAGAAATGGTATAATAAATGTGAAAAGGATGGAGTTCTCCAAAGAAGTCTATTATAGAAAGTCAAAATATACTTTCATCATCATTTTGATTGTATTCAATTTCCTATAATAAAATTCTGGTCAAATGCTAAATAAACTGATTTTTTTAAAGGCCATAGATTATGGGTTATTATATTTAAATAAAGAATATTAATTCATATTTCTTTTATGTTTATAGAATGGTTATATTGATTTGATCTGGTCTATTCTCTAAGCATTATAATGGACTTATTATATCAACCTTTAATTAATTGAAGGAGCTGGGGGCCTGGTAATTGGATATCGAGCTTTTCACCTCTAAGGCATTTAATCAAACATAGTCCAAACTGGTAGTAACCAAGAATAATTACAGTGGTGGCTCATTGGTGGCTTCTGTGAAATATATTTAGGTCATGTTGTAGTACCTCAGGATAATTGCTGACAGAACATGGGATTATATCTATATTCCCTACTGTATTTATATGGGTAGATGGAAACAGATGTAAGGCCCAGGATCTCATAAAGCCAAGAGACATCTTTTTATTATTTCAGAAAATCTGTTCTATTCTGACATTTTCCTAGGTATTTCAATCAGTTCAACTAGTTTACTTAAGGTTTTAGTAAGATGAGAACTGAGAATATACTGATAAAAAGTCTAGAGACCACTTCTGAACAGGTCTGGACAAGGGGCTTAATTTGCTGACATTTCCTTATAATCTTGTCTCTGTGCTGCTCATCAAGCTATTCTGTGTTCAATATTTGCAAAACACTGCTGAACAGATAATAGTTATTATTAGCACTGATCCATATTTCTCTATATTTTCACATAGGCTTTAAAATTAAGAGATAGCTATTTACAGATTAGAAGACTATTGCCATAGATATTTTCCTTAAGGGTTTTTTTTTTTTTTTTTTTTAATTCAGGAGCTTCTTTTGAATATAATGTATTCATCTTACTATTCCTTTCTTGTACATTCAAGAAGTCCATACACCCCCAAAAAGAAAGAAACAGGATAAACATTGAGAATCATGCTCAGACAGAGAAGAGATTACCAAAAGCCACAAGAAAAAAATCTATGTGTTATATACAGGGGATTCCCAATAAACATAAGAGTTGATTCCTCATAAGAAACCACTGAGGAAAGAATGCAGTAGTATTAAATATTTAAAGTGATGAAAATGCAAATATTCTCGCCATCCTGATTTGTGACAATCAGGGTAGGCTAAACATTCGCTATATTAGAAACCATGCATGGGTCCCCAGACCTAATTTTTCTCCCTAGGTCTGGTTTTTAGAATGTTGGTGATAAACTAAGCCTGATTTATTATATGACAATCCTGTATGGGAAATGACTGTAATTGTAGGTTCTTTGGTCAACCTTAAGAGATATAGCAGGGGAACGGATGTGGCTCAAATGGTTGAGCATCCATCGCCCATATGGAGGGACCTGGTTTCGATCCCCAGGACCTCCTGATAAACATTTAAATAAAATTTAAATTTAATTTTAAAAAAAATTAAAGAAAAACATAGTAAGTGTGTGGGCCATGAGGCCCCAAATTCATGTGAGACACCTGGCCCCATGCATAGGTGAACTGTCAGTTGCCACGAGCCATGCAACAAGATGATGACATAACAGGAGAGTGACACAAGGGAGAGCCAAGATGAGATGCAACAAAAAAACAGGAAATAAGGTGGCTCAGATGGTTGGATGCGTTTTTCCCACATCGGAGTTTCTGAGGATCGAATCCCAGTAAAGACAGAAGGAGAAGAATGAGAAGAGAGGGCAGGAAATAGACACAGAGAGTTGCCCAGCAAATTAACACATAAACAGCAAAAATTGATGGGGGTGGGGAGGGAAATGGATAAAAGAAAATAAATAAATAAATCCTTAAAAAAAAGTATAGGGGAGTAAGATACAGACTATAGTTAGTAATATTGTGACGATGCTCTTTCATAGTTTGTTAACAAATGTTTCACAACAATGCAAAGTATTTGTGGTGGGGTGATGTGTGGGAGCCCTGTATGATGTTATGCATGTTTGTTTTGTAAGTCAAAAGGTTTACTGAACACTTGTTGTTTGTGTATGTTCATGTATGAATGGTATACTTCAATAAATTGATTTAAATTAATAAATAAGTAAAGTGATGAAAGAAAACTATTGCCAACCAAGAATTTTATATCCAGCAAGACTGTCTTTCAAAAATGAAGAAGAGATTACATCATTCCCACATAAACAAAAGCTAAGGGAGTTCATTAACACTAGATGTGCCCTATGAGCAATGCTAAAGGCAGTTCTTCATACCGAAAGGAAAGGACATTAGGTAGTGGTATAATGGCATAAAGAAATAAAGGCCTCCATTAATATATGGGTAACATAAATGCAAGTAAAATTCTGTATATATATATATGTTTTGGGTATACGACTCCACTTTTTACTTTTTACAGGTTCTAAATTGCAAAATACATGAACAACAATGAAAAGCCTATGATTTTGAACTTACAATATACAAGGATATAATTTGTAACAAGTAAAGTAAAAAAAGGGGAGATGGAAGGGTATAGGATCAGTGTACGTCCATGCTATTTCATATGAAATCAAACATTACCGTTAGAGATTTGTTGTGTTAAATTTTTAATACATGGTAACATCAAAGAAAATATATAAAAAATATATTTAAAAAATATAAAATAAATGTTAAGATACTCAAAACGGTATAGTGAAAAAATCAAATACAAAAGTAAACATTAATGGAAGACTTGAAGGATGAAAAAGGTATAAATCATACAAAGACCATGTAGTCAAATAGCAGAAGAAAATCCTGTACTATGAGTTGTGACTTTAAATGTAAAACAATTAAACACTCCAGTGGAAGTGCAGAGTTCGACAGAATGGATTTAAAAAAAAAATTTAAAAACAGCATAGATCAACCATATGCTGTTTACAAGAGACTTCCTTAAATTCAAAGATGCAAGTAAGCTGAAAGTGAAAGAATGCAAAAACATACCATGGAAATGGTAAAGAAAAGAGAGCTGGGTAACCTATACTATTAGATAAAATAGACTTTACCACAAAAATTGTTATAAGGGACTAAGAATGACACTATATACAGAAAAAGGGGTCAGTTCAAAAAGAAGACAACACAATTATAAATATATATGCATCTAATGGCATAGTCCCAAAATAAATGAAATAAATATTGACATATTTGAAAGGAAATATACACGGTTCTAGAAGAATAGTATAAGACATCAACTCACCACTTACAATAATGGATAGGACAATTTCGAAGATCAAAAAGGAAATAAAAGATTGAATAAAATTCTGAAAAAAATAGACCTAATAGATTTACAGAGAACATTTCACCCAACAGCAACAGAATACACATTCTTCTCTAGTACACATGGATCATTCTCCGGGATAGATCATATGTAAGGTCACAAAACAAACATCAATAAATTTTAAAATGTTAAACTCATACACTATATATTCTCCAACCAAAATGGAAGGAAGTAAAGAATCAATATCAGAAGGATAACTGGAAAATACACAAACTTGTGAAAATTAAACAGTGCACTCTTAAGCAACCAATGGGTCAAAGAAGAAATCAAAGAAAAATTAGGAAATATCTTCAGGCAAATGAAAACAAAAACAAAACGTATCTAAACACATGGGATGCAGCAAGTGCTGCACTGAAAGGGAGTTATAGCTTTTAATGTTTACTTTAAAAATGATCTCAAACCAGAGATCTAACTTCATAACTGCAGGATCTAGAAAAAGAAGAGCAAACTAAATCCTAAGCAAGCAGATGGAAGGAAATAACAAAGACTCGAATAGAGATAAATGAAATTAAGATGTGAAAAATACAGACTCAAAAAAACCAAAGTCGTTAAAAAACAAATCTTTATACTAGACTGATAAAAAAAGTAAACACAAATAACAAAAATGAGAAATGATTTGGGATATCACTACCAACCCTAGAAAAATAAAAAAATATTATAAAAGGATACTATGAACAACTGTACACCAACATTTCAGATAACCTTGAATGAGATGGATGAATTCCTAGAAACAGGCAAACTACCTCCAATAACTCAAGAAAAGATAGAATATCTCAAAAGACCACTACTAGTAAAGAGATTTAATCAATGATCAAAAACCTGCCAGCATTCATAGACAGTAGTAATCTTTTGTTGATGTTCTTTCATAATCAGTAGCAATGTTCTACCACAATGCAAAGTGTTGGTGGAAGAGTGATGTATGGAAATACTGAACATTATGCATGACTGCTTTGTAAGCACAGAACTTCTCTAATAAAATATATGTATATTAAAAAAAAGAAGAAAGAACTAAAAAATAATAAAAACTGCCCCCAAAGAAAAGCCCAGGACCAGATGGTTTCACTAGTGAATTTTACCACACATTGCAAGTAGAATTAACACCAATCCTACTCACACATTGCCAAAAAATTGAAGAGATTGGAATACTCCCTAATTTCTTATATGAGACCAACATCACCCGAATATCAGAGTTAGATAAAAATACCAAGGAAGTGAAAAGTACAGACCAATATTCCTTATGAATATAAATGCAACACCTCAACAAAATACTAGCAAACAAAACCTAAAAGACCATCAAAAGAATTATATACCACTATACATTGGTATTTATCCCAGGTATGGAAGACTGGTTCAACATAAGAAAATCAATTAATGTAATACACCACATTAATAGAATTAAGGAAAAAATTATCATCTCAATGGATGCAGAAAAGGCCTTTGATAAAATCCACCTCCCTTTCTTGATATAAACACTTAAAAAACTAGGAATAGAAAGAAACTTCCCAAAAGCTGATACAGGTCATGAATGAAAAAACCAAGCTATCATCATACTCAATGGTGAAAGACTGATAGCTTTCCCTCTAAGATCAGTAACAAGACAAGGATGCCCACTGTCACCACTGTTATTCAACATTGCACTTTCAGCTCTCACTAGAGCATTAAGGCAAAAAAGAAATAAAATGTACCCAGGTTGGACAAAATGAAGTAAAGTTTTCCCTATTTGCAGATGGTATGATCTTATGACCAGAATATCCTCAAAAATCCACAAAAAAAGCTTCTAGAGCTAATAAATGAATTCCTCAAAGTGGCAGGGTCCAATATGAACATGCAAAAATCAGTAGATTCTTACACTATTAATGAGCAATCCGAAGAGAAAATCAAGATTTCAAGTCTAGCCAAAGAAGTTTACATATTCAATTCCAGCCCAAAAGAATTCTAACAATCCTTACTACAGATGTGGAAAAGCCAATTCTCAAATTTATATGGAAAGGTAAGGGGCCCTGAATAGCCAAATCCATATTAAAAAACAACAATGAAGTTGGAGTGATGGAGTTTCAATTAAAGGCCATGGCAACTGAAAGAACAGAAGGTCACCCTGGAATGTAGGAAACAAGCCCTCCGGTCTCATGCTAATAGGAGCTGGGTGGGGAAACATCCTGAGCTTGTAAGATTTACAATGTCTGTGAATTTCATGAAGGAAAAGAGGAACTGAGCCATCAACTTTTAAGACTTGCTCATTTTAGTAAAATGTAAACTGTCAAGTATCTATTGACTTTGTATATGTATATACATGTTTTCTTTGTTCTAAAGCTAAAATAAAAGCCACACCTTATGAGGTGGCAGGGCTCTTCTCTGCAGATCGGACGGAGAGTCCCCTGATCCCAGTTTTTCTTCTCTTTGTCTTATTCCTTCTTTCTCATCCGCGGCACCGTTTTCACGGACCCAGAACCTGACCTGCAACATTGGAGGACTTACACTTCTCATTTTAAAATTTATTATAAAGCCACAGTAATCACAGCAACATAGTACTGGCATAAGGACAGCCAAATACACTAATGGAATCTAATTGATAGTCCAAAAACAAGCCCTCACATCCATGGCCAATCCATATTAGACAAGAGTATCAAGTCCGCTGAATTGGGAAATAAAAGTCACTTCAACAAATGGTGGCAGGAAATCGGTATATCTATATGCAAAAGAATAAAGTTGGGCCCCTTTTATTTGAACCAATAATTAGCAATATACGAGTTAAATATTTGTCCCAGAGACTTATATCTTCAGTCTCTTCATAGGCCAGTTGAGCCTTGAATCTCAGCAGAGTTGCAATACCTAATCTCCAGTTCATTGTAGTCTCCAAGGACAACTAACAAAAGAAAGATGATGGACAACACCCATCCTAAAAAACAGATTATCTACAACTGCAAGCAAGACAGTTCCATCCATCTGCCGCATGGGATATAAGGCCTTCTCAACTGGAAAAAGAGTGGTTATCACCATTACAAAATCCTCAAGTTTGAGGAGTAAACAAACATAAGGGGAGAATGCAACTATGGACTAATGTAGATATTATTATTCTATCAGTGGAAGAACTTGTAACATTGATATAAAGGCAGTGGCAACCAGAGATTCTGAGGGGAGGGAGAGGATGGAACATGTAACATGGGTCATTTTAGGAACATTGGAATTGCCCTGCATGACATTGAAATGACAGATACAGCCCATTATGCATTTTGTCAAGACCTATAAAATTGGGTGGTGCACAGTGTAAACTATAAAGTGAACTTTAGACCATGGTTACTAGTAATGCTTCAATATGTGTTCATCAATTGTAACAAATGTACCACACTATTGAAAGATGTTGTTAATGGGGAAAAGTATGGGAGGTGGAGAAGGTGAGGCATAAGGGAATCCCCTATATTTTTGATGTAACATTTATGTAATCTAAAGCTTCCTTAATAAAGTGAAATGAAATAGAAATAATATAAAATAAAATAGAATGAATGTGGACTTTCCGAACTTATCCCATATAAAAATGTACTCAGAATGGATAAAAGACATATACATATAAGCCAAAATTATAAAACTCCTAGAAAAAAACATAGGGAAGCATGTTCAGGACCTTGCCTTAGGCAATTGTTTCTCAGACTTTACACCAAAAGCATGAACAATAAAAGAAAAGGTCGATACGTGAGTTCATCAAAGTTAAAAAATCTTTGCATCAAAGGACTTCATCATGAAATTAAAATGAGTATCTAAAGAATGGGAGAAACTATTCAGGAATCATATATCCAATAAAGGTTTAACATCCAGAATTTATAAATAAATCCTACAACTTAACATAAAGACAAACAGCACAGTTTTAAAATGTGCAAAACGTTGGAAGAGACATGTCTCCAAAGTTATATAAGTGGCGAAAAGCACATGTAAAGATGCTCAACATCATTAGCCATTAGGAAAACGCAAATCAAAACCAGAGTGAGATACCATTGCACACCCACTAGAGTGGTTTCTTTTTTAAAATATGGAAAACTACAATTTTGGAGAGGATGTGGAGAAGTAGGAACACTCATTCATTGCTGTAAAATGATGCGGCTGCTGTGGAAAACAGTTTGGCGGTTCCTCAGAAAGGTGAGTGTAAAATTATCATATAGTCCAACATTCCCACTTCTACGTATATCTCTCTCTTTCAATATTTAGATATATTTATTTATTCTCACCCCACCCCCACCCCCTGCTTCATTGTCTATAGCTTCCTGTCTGCTCTCTTTGAGTTCCTCTGTGTTGCTTGTCCTCTATTCAGGCAACATTAAGAACCTATCCTGGGTCATTATGGAGTGGAGGGAGGCTACTCAATCTCCCGTGACACCCCAGCTCTCTGTTCTGCTGCATGTCCGATTGACTCTCCTATGTGTCTCCTTTCATTGCACCAGCCTGCTGCACCAGCTCTCTGTGCGGGCCAGCAGTCCTGCGGGGGCCAGCTTGCTTTTCACCAGGAGGCCCCAGGAATCAAACCCTTGACCTCCCATATAGTAGATGGGAGCCCAATTGCCTGAGCCACATCCACTTCCGATATATCTGTCTTAGTTTTCCAAAGGCTGCCAATGCAAAAATAACAGACACATGTTGGCTTTTATAATAGGAGTTTTATTTGCTGTAAAAGCTTACAGTTCTCAGGCCATGAAAAGTCCAAATCAAGGCACCATCAGAGTTGTTTTTTTCACTAAAGTCAGCTACTTGTGAACCTGGCATCCTGCAACATGGTAAGGTAAAATGGCAGCCAATCTCTGCCAAGGTCTCTGCCTTCCCCTCAAGACGCACTGTCTCCTGGAGCTCAGCTGTGGGTATTCAGGCATATGGCTTGTCTCTTTCAGGCCTGCCCTCTTAGCTTCAGCTGCTCCAGTTTCTCCCTGAGCCCAGTTGTGGGCAATCAGCTATATGGCTCATTTCTTCAGCTTTGGGCTTCTCTGTGGGCTCAGCCTCTTGGGGGCTTATTGCCTCAGCTTCAGCTGCTAGTGACCCTTGAGCCCTCTCTCTCCCATGGCCAGGTCAAAATGGCAGAGCTCCCTTTTCCGTGTGGCTTCTTTCTTTCTACCTCCATTTATATAAAGCTCCAGTAAGAGGGCAAAGACCCAACCTGAGTCACACCTCACTCACATAGTCCAATTAAAAGCAATCTAAACTGGGAGCAGATGTAGCTCAAGTGGTTGAGTGCCTGCTTCCCAAATATGAGGTCTTGAGTTATAATCACTAGTACTTCCATAAAAAAAAAAAAAAAAAAAAAAAAAAAAGCAATCTAAGTAATTGATCTAATCAAGTTTCTTTAAACAAATCTAAAGCAATCAAAGGATTTTGCACCCAAAGTAATGGGTTAGTTCAAAAATATAATCCTTTCTGGAGGGGATTCATCAAATTCAAAGAAACTATCACAATACCCAAAAGAACTGAAACCACAGACTCAAACAGATATTTCCACTAGTATTCATAGCAGCATTATTCTTACCCAAAAATGGAAGAACGAATGAATGGATAAAGTGTGGTAGAATATTCTTCATGTGTGTAGAGGAATGAAGTTCTGCTAACATGCTCCCTCCCACAGCAGGACTTGCTCTGCTACTTCTAACTAGATTCTTCCCCACCCTCTGCTACCCAACAGCTAACTCTTAATCCACCTTTAGGACTCCATCAACATGTTACTTTATCAGAGGAACTTTACCACTTCTTCATGACTGGGCTAGTATCCTACTGTTTTCTAGCAATCATTAGTTCTCTTGGTTATCACTTTAATACTAAATCCATCCTGTCTCTCTCCCTAGACTAAGCTGCTAAGGACAGGTATGACCATGGTTGTCTTGTTCAACACTGCGCCCCACACTGCCTGACAGCTTATGATACTCCACAGCTGCCCACACTGACTGGGCCCTGATCCATCTGTGCTTTCCAATAGGCAGTCTATATCATTGCTTATTGATCTTTAAATCGCATGAGTCCCCAGGGGAGCCTGTGAATATGTGAATTCAGATTCAGGCAGGTCTGGAGTTTCTGCATTTCTAAAACACTCCCTGATGATGCCAATACTTTTGGTCTATGGACCACACTGATAAAATAAATGAGGTTCAATTTGTTCCCATTGAGGAGTGAACGACCATGGAGCCAGGATGTTGTTGGGCTCGGAGTTTGTCTCACTTGTCTCCAGGTGCCCATGTTAAAGGAGCAGTAATGCTGTCTCTGCCCAGCAAATTGATGCAGGATAATGGTCTTAAAGGGTCCCATACATTAGCCAGTTTCTGATGCTACTCAGAGGGTTTCAGTAAGAAACAAGTCACTTGAAAGAGACTGAAGAACTTGAAGCTAATTTAGCTCGTACATATAGAATACATTTTCAGATCCAAACACTTCAGCTGAGCCCCCAGTGAGGGCTATTACCAGAGTGGAAAATTTCTCTTTGAAACTGAAGCTCCTGAATTATAACACAGAACTCCCAAAGTGAAATGCTTGACCAGAATCAGGCACCCCAACATCACAAGGACAGGTAAACTATGCCAATATTTACTGAAGGGAAGTTCAACCGGTGGCACTCCCACAAGAAAATTAAGTAACATTGTTTGGAGATTAAACTATTTATAAATCTTTTCCATATTGATGCTTCATTGCATATTTAAGCTGCAGAACATAATTTATGAGATAAACTGGGTTTTTGGAATAAAGTTGAGGACTACATTAAACATTCTGTCAAATGATAAATGGAGACTGCAGGACCATGGATTGTGTGGTCTCCTAACTTACAAGAGTTAACCCCTTCTCTCCTGGTACCACACTTTCTTCTGTTCTTCTGGATTGTAAAGTCCTATGACCATATTGTACTGAACATAAACGCCTACAAAATGCCCATTTAGATGGAGCGTTTTATTAGGAAGTGTTCTCAGTTCAAGAGCAGACAGCTTACCTTGGCTTTTCCAGTGTTTATTTCTCCAAACGCTACTGTACATGCTCTTAATGAAATTCTTGAAATTTAGGTCAAAATTGAAATTAAGTTTTCTTACACATTCCCCAAGCAAAATCAGCTTCCTCCATAAGTGATTCTACAATGTGTTAAGTATAATTCATTAATTGAGTTATAAGAAACCAGCTACAAACTGATAGGATGTGAATTCTCTCAGCATGGCACTACTTAGATGCCCCAAATCTTCCTAAAATACATAGAATCATGTAGCATGCATCTTACTGAAATATTTATGTATATTCTAGAAGAAAACAAGTTACACAATTTAATGTCTTATTTTTTCTATCATCAGTTAAGTTTGTAGAGCAGCCAGAGTGTTAAGTCAAGCAGCTTCTGAAGAAAAATCAAAGTAAATATAGAAGATATATTGCTCATTCCATCCAAGGCTGTCTTTCAAACACCAGAGCCCTTAACTTTTAAGTCTATTTGTGGCAAGAAAGTTTTGGAGGCCTCTAAATTTGGAGACCCTGAGCTTTTGGGTGTGTTTGCTGCATTAATGCGAACCAGATAGGCAATGTCTGAATAGGTATTTATCAAAGAACTAGCTCCTCACTGTACTGTCAGGCAGGAGAGATCTTGGTAATCAGCCCCATGTCTGATGCCTTCTGAAACTGTACTTAAGTCCTCTGTTTGTTGTGGTTCTGAGCACTATACAAGAGATGAGTCTCCTAGACCTTGGAGGATCAGAAATCAGCAGCATAACATAGTCACTTGGGTTGATGGACTCCAGAGCAAGAAATGGGGAGAAGGAAATGGATTAATCCCAACATGTAGACATTTAAGAAAGTGAAATTAAATGCAAAATAAATGTTTGTCTGGTTTCAAACGAAAATACAATGAGCCATCACCCACTGGTCATCATGTAAGCCCATGCCTATTCTACTAGTTAACTATTGTCATTTGAGTCAGGGGCGTAGTGAGTAATCTTATGTGTGGCACACTTTTTTTTTAATATATTTTTTTAAATTTTTCTTAAAAGATACTTACATTACATAAATGTTACACAAAAAATATAGGGATTCCCATTTGCCCCACATCCCACACCTCCCACAACCTCCCACATAAATATCCTTCATTAGTGTGGCACATCACCTGCAATTGATATACACATCCTGGTGCTTTGCCATTAAGCATGGACCATAGTTCACATTGTAGACCACACTCTCTCATATAGTGTTCTGCATGTTATATGATGATATAAAATGACCTATATCTCTCATTGCAATATCACTCAGGACAATTCCCAAGTCTCGAAAAAGCCCCTGTATTACAACTTCTTTTCCTTCTCCCTGCTCCCAGAATGTTCAGTGGCCACTGACTCCACATTAATGTTGTAACATCTTCCATTGCTTGAATTACAATATGTCTATAATAGAAAACCAGTAAGTCCACTCTAGCCCATAGCACTTCCCCCAATCCTGAAGAGTCTGGGATGGTGATGTCCACTCCACCTCCAATTGAGAGAGGGCTTATATTCCATGGATTAGATGGATAGGACTATCCTGCCTGCAGCTGCAGATGCACTCCATTCCCTGGGATGGCCATTGTCCATCATCATCTCTCCGCCAGGTGTCCTGGGCGAGTCCACTGAGTTGAAGAGTAGGAGTTGCAGCTCCACCGAGATTCTAGGCCCAGCTGGCACATGGACAGCTCAAAGACTCCAGTCTCTGGATGTGTACCTACAAACTCCAGCACCACATTTAGGTTTGAATAGAAGGGACAGATGATCCGTGTGCAGGGAAGACATATTTGAGTCCAACTCTGTCACTCTCAGGAGCACAAATTCCAAAGTAGGACCCACTAGCACAGCACCAAACTGTGGAGCTATCCACCTTTACAGAAGACCTGGGTATCTCCAGAGCCCTCAGCAGCCCCTCTATTTAGGGTGAAATCCACTTTGGAAGTCTATGATGTCCTCTTACATGTGCATATTTGTTACCGCTGTGATACCTCCCGACTCATTTTGAAGTCTCTTAGCCATATGAACTCATTTGTCTCTACCTTTTCCCACTTTTATTTGAGTTTTTTTTCCAGTTGCATTGGCAGTTGGCCCTTGGTAGTAATCCCTCGGTGCAAGGGAGGCTCATCCCCAGGAGTCATGTCCCATGCTGGGAGATAATTAATGCATTCATTTTCTGAGCTTGGCTTAGAGAGAGGCCACATTTGAGCAACATGGAGCCTCTCAGGAGGCAACCCTTAGGCACCCCATAACAATAGGCTAAGTATCAATTTCAAGAGCAAAGGCTCGTAAGGCTAGTCATCAATAAGAAGGGCCCATCAGTGGGTCATCCTCCTTTGCCAGACCCTGCCCCTGAACTTCATCTTACTGAAATATTCCCCTGAACTTGGGGAAGTTTTGTTGCTCCCTTGGAGAATGTGGCAGAACTCTCCAGGAAGGGAATTCAGTATTCTCTCATTTATTGAGTGATTTTCCACCCACTGTGACAATGCCCCATGCTCATTTGAAAACTTTTATATATTGTGTATGTATGTTCAGGTGAATTTCCTCTCATTCACCACCCAACCATGACATCCCCCACCAACGATCCTTCCCCCCCCCCCCAGTTGCAACACTTCTGTGAGCCAAAGCTTCTTTAAAGATGAAACCAAAACAATGGCCAAATACAATTAACAGGGAAATGAAAAAATAATGATATGTTTAAATGTAAGAGATAGGTGCACCTGAAGCAAGCTTCTAGGGAATGTGTGAATGTTCATCATGTCATAATGTGTTGTATCAGTGGATGGAAACCACATAATGAGCAGGAAAGTGTTGGAATCCCATCTTTGGGAGGACAGATTCGTTCAGAAATAGAGAGGCACGGGAATCTAAAGAGCAAGGGCGGTTCCTAATAGGGGAGGACAAACCAGTATGTCAAGACCTCTTGTTGCAAGTAACTATAAATCTTATCATCCAATGACTCAAGCCAGGGGGTCATCCTGGGTCCCGGTGGTATTGGGAAGGAGGAACAGAATAGATCAAACAGAGGGTGTATAGTGGTCAGTGGAAATGTTCTTCAATACTTTACAGTGATGGACACAGGACATGGTAAATATCATCAACCAGCAGCAACTGACAACTTGAATGGGAATCAGGAAGTATAACAGTTTGGCAGTTTAATATAGTTATGAATTTCAAAGTATTTATTGCATTATTCTTGTAAATTGGTCTGTTCATCTGGGCATGAATAAGTTATGATTAAGAATTTTATTTGGCCATATCAGTATGGCATTGAGCCCTGTCCCTTGGTGGTTGTGATCTCAAAGATCAAAGACATGGCAAAGGACAGAGTTGGAGGTTTTTGATGTTGGAGTACTGTTGCTGAGATTTCATGTTGTAGCCCCAGGAAGTGAACACACAGAAGAGCTTGGTCCTTTGGAGAGAGCTAAAGCCTAGAGATCCTCATAGTCTACAGCTGACCTTGTGTAGGAAACAGTGGAGGTGAGTCCAGAGAGAAACACAGCCCTGGAAAGAGAAGAACCCAAGAAGCCTGAACCCTCCCATATGTTCGCAGCCATCTTGCTCCTACACGTGTCCATAGACTTTGGTAAAGGAAGTAACTTACATGTTATGGTCTGGTAACTGTAAGCTTCTACACCAAATAAATACACTTTATAAAAACCAGGCAATTTCTGGTATTTTTTATCAGCACTCCTTTGGCTGACTAATACAGAATTTGGTACCGAGGAATGGGGAAGTCTTTTTGCAATTACCAAAATGTTGGAAGAGTTTTATAAATGGATAAGGGGTATTTTCTGGATGAATTGTGGGATGCTTAGTAGAAAAGACCTACAGTGCCTTGAAGATATTGTTGATAGTAATATGGATGCTAAAGAGCTTTATTATGCTTTAGAAGTGAATGATGAAACTATTATTGATAACTAGAGGAAAGGTGATCTGTGTTTAAAGTTGCAGAGAACTTAGCAAGATTAACTTCTGGTGTTTTCAGGAAGACAGAATTTGAAAATGGCAAACCTGAGAATTTAGCTGAAGTACTTTCCAAGGTAACCTCAGAGAATGCAGATTGGCTTCTCCTTGCATCTTTTAGCAAAATGCTAGATGAGCGGCTCAGGACTGAATTATTGGGCACAAAGAAAAAAGAAACTGATTCTAGAAATTCCAAGCCTCTGGAAATCAAGCTCCCAGATGATAGTGCCCCATTTAAATACTTAACTAAACTTGGACATTGTTAATTAGGATTGAAGATGCAGTTATCTCAGAAAGACTTGTGGAAAGTCCTGAGGTCTGATGGCTTGGACCCCTGCTTCTTGCATGCTAAACCAATAATATTTTTGAGAGTGCTGTATGAACAAACCCACTATCATCTTGACTAAAAGGGACATGGAGAGGAAAGATTGACAGAGAAACAGCATTAAGAAGAAAACCATGGAAGCTGAGATCTGGAATTAATACATCACCTTGGGCCAAGAGAGGAACCACACCCATGTGTACAGAGAGGGTGAGTTTGCGCCAGCAGTTGAAGAGGGTGGCTGGTTCCACCCAATGTTCTGGGAGAGTTTTGCCTCCCCAAGGTGCAGAGAGGGTGGAATACATTCCTCAGGGATTAGGGCAGTGTAAGTCAGTATCCCATAGGTCTGAGAGGTGTACACCTGTCCCCCATGGATGAGGGAAGGCCAGGTGGTCAACTCGTTGCTCTGAGAGGGTTGAGCCTGTATGCCAAAGGTTAGGATTGGCCAGGTGGCCAATTCATTGCTCTGAGAGGGTTGAGCTTGTATGCCAAAGTCCTTCCAAGACAGGCATATTGTTTCCTTTATTTTTCAACTTATCCATATTTAGATTAGGAAAAAAATGTTACTTTGACTTGTAACAAGTCTTCTGGGAATACGCTGTCACTCCGGTAAATTAATTTTGCCAAGGATAACGCAAGTGTTCTACATGATCTTGCTATGATAGATAGAGGCCATGATGAATTGCATCAAAGCTGATTAAATTGTGTGGACAAAATATAAACCATAAAGAAAACCATTGACCATTGTTGGTTGCTATGTTTCTATATTTGTATAACAGTTCGAACAAATTTGACATACACACATTAAATGCTATTAATAGCAGAAGATTAATAAGGGGGAAAATGTTGTTTATGTAGGAGTCTCCTGTATTCAGTATGTGACTTTTCTGTTTATTTGTGGTAAAAGCTTACAGTTCTCAGGCCATGAAATGTCCAAATCAAGGCAACAGCAGAGATGTTTTTTGTTTTTGTTTTTTAAATATTTTATTTATTTATTCATTTATCCCCCCCTTGCTGCTTGTGCTCGCTGGGTAGGCTAACCACACCGTGCGGGTGGGCTTGCCTTCACCAGGAGGCCCCGGGAACCGAACCCGGGGCCTCCCATATGGTAAACAGGAGCCCCACTGATTGAGCCACAGCCACTTCCCAGCAGAGATGTTTTGTCACTAAAGTCAGCTACTGGTGAACCTAACACATGAAACATGGTAAGGCAAAATGGCATCCAATTTCTGCCAAGGTCTCTGCCTTCCCCTCAGGGTGCACTGTCTCCTGGAGCTCAGCTGTGGGTATTCAGACATATGGCTTGTCTCTTTCCAGGCCTTCTCTCTCATCCTCAGCTGCTCCAGTTTGTCCCTGAGCCCAGCTGTGGGCAATCAGTTATATGGCTCATCTCTTCAGCTTTGGGCTTCTCTGTGGGCTCAGTATCTTGGGGGCTAAGTGCCTCATCTTCAGCTGCTAGTGACCCTTGAGTCCTCTCTCTCCCATGTCCAGATCAAAATGGCAGAGCTCCCTTTTCTGTGTGTCTTCTTTCTCTCTGCCTCCATATATATAAGGCTCCAGTAAGAGGGCAGAGACCCAACCTGAGTCACACCTCACTGACATCGTCCAGTCAAAAGCAATCTAAATTGGGAGCAGATGTAGCTTAAGTGGTTGAGTGCCTGATTCCCAAGTATGAGGTTTTAGGTTATAATCTCTAGTACCTCCAAAAAAGAAAAAAGAAAATCAATCTAAGTAATTGATCTAACTAAGTTCCCTTAAACAAATCTAAAGCAATCAAAGGATCACACACCCAAAGTAATGGGTTAGTTCAAAAATATAATCTTTTCCTGAGGGGATTCATCAAATTTAATCAAACTGCCACAATATCAAAAAGAACTGAAACCAGGGACTTGAACAGATATTTACAGATATTTACACCATAATTCATAGCAACATTATTCTTCCCCAAAAATGGAAGAACAGATGAATGACTAAAGTGTGGTGGAATATTCTTTATATGTGTAGAGGAATGAAGTTCTGCTAACATGCTCTGTTACTTCTACCTAGATTCTTCCCCTCCCCCTGTTGCCCATCAGCTAACTCTTAGTCCACCTTTAGGACTCCATCAACATGTTACTTTATCAGAGGAGCTTTACCACTTCTTCATGACTGGGCTAGTATCCCACTGTTCTCTAGCAAATATTAGTTCTCTTGGCTACACTTTAATACTAAATCCATCCTGTCTCTCTCCCTAGACTAAGGTGCTAAGGACAGGGATAACCATGGCTGGCTTGTTCACCACTGAGCTCTAAACTGCCTGACAGCTTCTGATACTCCATAGCTGCCTAATTTGCCTGGGCCCTGATCCATCTGTGCTTCCCAATAGGCAGTCTACATCAGTGCTTCTCAATCTTTAATACACATGAGTCCACAGGGGAGCCTGTGATTATGTGAATTCAGATTTAGGCAGGTCTGAAGGTTCTGCATTTCTAAAACATTCCCTGATCATGCCAATGCTCCTGGTCTATGGACCAAACAGATAAAATAATGAGGTTTAAGTTGGTCCCATTGAGAATTGAGCGATCAAGGAGCCAGGATGGTATTGGGCACAGAGTTTATCTCACTTGTCTCCAGGTGCCCAGGTTAAAGGTGGCAGTAATGCTGTCTCTGCCCAGCAAATTGATGCAGGATAATGGTCTTAAAGGGTCCCACACATTAGCCTGTTTCTTACTCTTCTCAGAAGGTTTCAGTAAGAAACAAGTCACTTGAAAGAGACTGAAGTACTTGAAGCTAATTTAGCTTGTACATATAGAATATATTTTCAGATCCAAACACTTGAGCTGAGCCCCCAGGTGAGGGCTATTACCCGAGTACAAAATTTCAGTTTGAAATGGAAACTCCTGAATTATAACACAGAACTCCCAAAAGTGAAATGCTTGACCAGAATCAGGCACCCCAACATCAAAAGGACAGGTAAACTATGCCTATATTTACTGAAGGGAAGTTCAACCGGTGGCACTCCCACAAGAAAATTAAGTAATATTGTTTGGAGATTAAACTATTTATTAATCTTTTCCATATTGATGCTTCACTGCATATTTAAGCTGAAGAACATAATTTATGAGATAAACTGGGTTTTTGGAATAAAGTTGAGGACTGCATTAAACATTCTGTCAGATGATAAATGGAGACTGCAGGACCATGGATTGTGTGGTCTCCTAACTTACAAAAGTTAACCCCTTCTCTCCTGGTACCACCCTTTCTTCTGCTCTTCTGGATTGGAAAGTCCTGCACCATGTTGTACTGAACATAAACACCTACAAAAAGGCCATTTAAATGGAGACTTTTATTAGGAAGTGTTTCGGGTTCAAGAGCAGACAGCTTACATTGGAATTTCCAGTGTTTAATTCTTCAAACTCTGCTGTATGTGCTGTTGATGAAATTCTTGAAATTTAGCTCAAAATTGAAATTAAGTTTTCTTACCCTTTTCCCAAACAAAATTAGCCTCCTGCATAGGTGATTCTAACAATGTATTCACTATAACTCACAGATTGGCATAAAGAAGACAGCTACAAACTGATATGATGTGAATTCTCTCAGCTTGGCACTCTTTAGATATCCTAAGCTTCCAGAATGCATAAATGAGTCTCCTAGACCATGGAGGATCAGAAACCAGCAACATAACATAGTAACTTGGGTTGATGGACCCAAGAGCAAGAAATGGAGAGAGGGAAATGGATTAATTCCAACATGTAGACATTTCAATCAGTGAAATTAAATGCAAAATAAATGTTTGTCTGGTTTCAAATGAAAATACCTGTCACCCACTGGTCATCATGTAAGTCCATGCCAATTCTACTAGTTAACTATTGTCACTTGAGTCAGGGGCGTAGTGGTACATGTGGTATGTTTTTTTTTTTTAATAATTATTTTTCTTTAAAGATACTTAGATTACATAAATGGTACACACAAAATATAGAGATTCCCATTTGCCCCACCTCCCACAACCTCCCACCTAAACATCCTTCATTAGTATGGCACATCACCTGCAATTGATATACACACCCTGGGGCTTTGCCATTAAGCATGGACCATAGTTCACATTGTAGACCACATTCTCTACCATGAAGTTCTGCATTTTATATGATGATATAAAATTGCTATATCTGTCATGGCAATGTCGCACATGACAATTCCCAAGTCCTGAAGCCCCTGTATTACAACTGCTTTAGCTTCTCCCAGCTCCCAGAACATCTAGGGGCCACGACTCCACATTACTGTTGTAATATCTTCCATTGCTTGAATCACATTATGTCTATAATAGAATACCAATAAGTCCACTCTAGTCCATACCTCATCCCCCAATCTTGAAGAGTCTGGCATGGTGATGTCCACTCAATCTCCAATTGAGAGAGGGCTTATATTGCATGGATAAGATGGAAGGGATTAACCTGCCTGCAGCTGCAGACTCTCTCCATTCCCTGGGATGGCCATTGTCCATCATCGTCTCCCCGCCAGGTGTCCTGGGTGAGTCCCCTGAGTTGTAGAGTAGGAGTTGCAGCTCTACCGAGATTCTGTGCCCAGCTGGCACATGGACAGCACAAAGACTCCAGTCTCTGGATGTGCACCTACAAACTCCAGCACCATGTATAGATTTTAATAGAAGGGACAGATGAACCATGTGCAGGGAAGACATATTTGAGTCCAACTCTGTCACTCTGAGGAGCACAAATTTCAAAGTATGGCCCACTAGCAAGGCACCAAACTCTGGAGCTATCCACACTTACATAGGACCTGAGTGTCTCCAGAGCCCTCAGGAGCCCCTCTATTGGGGTGATATGCACTTTGGATGTCTATGAAGTCCTACTGAGATGTGCATAAGCCTTACTGCTGAGATGACCTCCCGACTCAATTTGAAGTCTCTTAGCCATATGAACTCATATATCTTTACCTTTTCCCCCTTTTATTTGAGTTTTTTTTCCAGTCTCATTGCCAGTTGGCACTTGGTTCAGTGCCAGGGAGGCTCATCCCTGGAAGTT
This sequence comes from Tolypeutes matacus, assembly GCA_026826555.1. Taxonomy (NCBI): domain Eukaryota; kingdom Metazoa; phylum Chordata; class Mammalia; order Cingulata; family Chlamyphoridae; genus Tolypeutes; species Tolypeutes matacus. Next base: position 1,647,445 of record JAKSZT010053947.1, on the reverse strand, counting down.
ACGTCCCATGCTAGGAAGAATGTAATGCATTCATATGATGAGTTTGGTTTAGAGAGAGGCCACATTTGAGCAACAAGGAGGCTTTCAGGAGGCAACCCTTAGGCACCCCATAACAATAGGCTAAGTTTCAATTTCAAGAACAAAAACTCATAAGGCTAGTCATCAACAACAAGGCCCCATCAGTGGATCATCTTCCTTTGCCAGACCCTGCCCCTGCACTTGGGGAACTGTTGCTGCTCCCTTGGAGAATGTGGCAGAGCTCTTCAAGATGTGAATTCAGTATTCTCTCATTTATTGAATGATTCTCAACCCACTCTGACAATACCCCATGAACATTTGAACAATTTTATATACCTTGTATGTATGTTCAAGTGAACTTCCTCCCATTCAACACCCAACCCTGACACCCCCCACCATGATCCTTTTCCACCCCAATTGTAACCCTTCTGTGAGCAAAAGTTTCTCTAAAGATGAAGACAATACAGCATCCAAATACAATTAATAGGGAAATGAGATAATCATGATTAGTTTAAATATAATAGATAGGCGCACCTGGAGCAAGCTTCTAGGGAGTGTGTGAATGTTCATCCTGTCATAATGTGTAGTATCAGTGGATGGAGAACCACATAATTAGTGGGAAATAATTGGATTCCCATCTTTGGGAGGAACGATTCATTCAGAAATAGACAAAAAGCAAAGGTGGTTCCTCTAAAGAGCAAGGGAGGACAAACCAGTATGTCAAGACCTCTTATTGCATGTAAGTATGAATCTTGTCATCCAATGAGTGAAGCCAGGGAGTTGTCATGGGCCCCAGTGGGACAGGGAGGGAGGAGCAGAATAGATCAAACAGGGAGTGTATAGTGGTCAGTGAAAATGTTCTTCATTATCTTACAGTGATGGACAAAGGACATGGTAATATCATCAAAATGTTTAAAAGTGTATGATCTAATATTTGGTATATTTTTGAAGTCAGTGTAACACTCACCTTCCTTGCTCACATTAATAAAATTGTGATGGTCATTCCTACTGTGACTTTGATGCATTTTACAAATGTAAAAACTAGTGGCAACCATTATCAGGTTTGACTAATTCACATCAGTGCAGATCTCTCTGAATCCAAACTTTTTATAAATAGTAATAGATAATGCAGTTCTTCAAAATTATGCTTTCCTTTTCTGATGATATTCCAACCACCTTGAAAGATATATAAATTTCCTTTGTTCTTAACTCTTTCATGTAGTTTTCTGCTCCAACACTCTTTAAGACCATGAGGAAAAAGGCTATCTAAATTTAATTCCTATCCACCCCACCTTCTTCCGTACTTTCTCTAAGTGACCACAAAATTTTGTTTTACCTCTGTGAAGAAGAACTTAAATGGCTCTTCCTATTCACACTGTTCCTTCCATAGAAATCTTACCAGTGAGTCTTTATTCCCATCACACCACATAATCTCATGACTGTGAATTCCGATGAGATTTTACCCATTGGTAATGGTGAGAACAGAGCAATACTGAAAATTGAAGCTTCATTTAAAACTATTTTGCTAACATTCCTTCAAACTGCCCTTTTCATGAGGTTATTTCAGCTAAATTAAACTGACAGAACTCAAAAATACATAATTGATAGCATACATGATTCCAATACAATTAGTGATTGATCAATGACCTCCAACTGGCAATAGCCAATTCAGTAAATGGAGAATAAAACAAATGGTTATTTTAAGTTCCCACTAACTACTTTTTTTGGAGTGGTTGGGGGGCACTAAGAAAATAAAAGGTTATTAGATTAATACCTTTATGGCTCACATAAATGAAATATGTCTAACTGCACGGAACACACATGATTCAAAAAAGGAAGGCTAAAAAAGCCAAAACTTTTAATTTCACAATGATTATTCCTGATTATCTCCTTGCTGCTGGAATTGAAAATCTTCAGAGTCCACAAATACAGCATTCAGACTTCCTAAATCTAGGAAAAGGACGTCAGAGGTGCAACAGGTCTGGACCCAATATGTTTTATGGTGATAAAGGGGGTAGTGATGTCTCTGCAATAGTCTGTCACTTTTCAAACCTAACCAGAATGCCTTTAAGCTCTCCAACATCTCCAAACTTTTTTCTGTAGCATCTAACCTATGACAAAAAACACACTTATCTCCCATATACACAACTTTGTTGGCTAGGGGCGGTGATGGAGTGGGTCAGGGATTACAAAAGCACCAAACATACTAGTTTTGCTTAGCCTAAAAATGGCTTTCTAATTCAGTTTAACAGCAAAGAGATGTGTAAACTCTGGGGAGTGAATTTTGGCTCTACCTAAATGTCCTCTGGGCTGGCTTTTCATGAATGTGAATATTTCCCATGATACAAGTAAATTAAGGCCTATAAAAAAATAAAGGAGCTCCAGTCACTACGATTAATATAAGAGCTTCCTCTAAAAATCCAGGAATGCCCACATCCCATACACTTCCCAGACAAGGTCATTATCTAAGGAAGAGCTACATGAGAACAGGACTTTTTTTTCTTTCTCACCACTACCAAAAACTCTATCTACACACACATTCAGACACATGCAAATACATATCCATATTCAAGAAAGTTTTTTCTCACTACGACTATAGGATCCAAGAATCCAGCCACTCCCAGGTTCAAAGACAATAACTGTGTAGATCTAGTTTCAAAATACTATATAAAGCTCCTTTCTTGTTTCACAGGATGAAGGAGCAGAGACAATGTTTGTGGGTATTCATAGGGGATTTGTTTTTGTCTTCAGTCCAATCTCCTTGGCAATGATCTTATGTCCAGGGACTGGCAGATGCTCTGTGGCCACAATATGATGGATGGCCGATGGTCCCAGACCACTGTGGTAAGGAGGGGGTGACTGAGCAGTGACCATGTAGCATATCTCATGAATCTTTGTGAACTTGTCTTCTAACACTAGAAGAGATTAAAAAGAACTTTGGGCATGATAAAGACCAGAGGAAACAACATGTCAAAGGTCTGGAGAAGAAAGTGAACCCAATTCATTAAAGGAACATTTTTGAGGTGATTTATACACACTTCCCCAAAGTATAGGCTCATCACAGCAGAGTAACAAACCTCTCCACAGGGGAAGGTGACTATCATCCAATCCAGTGTTCTGTTTTTATTGGTGGCTCTTCTGAGGTAGTGATAGGGGTCAGAATTGGCACCAAATCATGGCAAAGATCAAAGTACAGATCTCTTGCCTGGTATCTTTCACCCAACAGCAAGTTGCTTTTGGTATATGGGGTTCTTTAAGTAATGAATAGGCTCCCCCCTTGTGGAAGAAGGCAAGCACGCCAGACTCAGAATTTCCACCCATCGACCACATTCCTCCTCTGGCAGGGATAAAGCTGGTTGTGGGTCATCCCTAGGAACAAGGAGATAGTCAACAGTCTGCATTGTTTCCATCAGGAGCAGATGGAAATTTTCCTTTCAGAAGAGAATAAGCTTTCTGTTGAATAGAAGACCCAACCGCCCATTGCGCCCCTGCCCTGATCCCTGATTACAGGATTCCATTTCACACTTACATCTCAGAAAGGCAGAGTCTAGCACAGCAAGTGAGCAGTCTTCACTGACAGAAGCCAGGAAGGGAATACTAGGAGGGGGGAAACAGATTGTGCAAGATAAGTCCCATGGATCCCAAAACAAAACCCTGACTGAGCCCACCTTGAACCCAACCTGCACTAAAAACTGCCCCAGGGGGGAAGGTGCCCTGATGGCCACTTTGTAAGTTTAGGATCTGGATACCACTCAAGTCTACGTCACAAGTTCCAAGGAAAAATGAGGAAAATTAGCACAGCCATGGTTGAAAATCATTCTGGCAACTAACCAGCCCTTTGGTCCCTCTATGCAGGTTCAGTATTAAGCCTAGAAAGATCTAATGGAAATAAAATTTTTCCAACTACACAGTCCTTATCCTACAACAGTCATTATTTTGGGTATTGAACAGGAATGATACCACCTCTTAGCCATATTCAGAGAGCCCTCACAAACCCAAGAAGGACAACGGTCTTAAGAGATGTTTGACTTTGCCAGAAGTGTCATGAGCCTCAAGGAGTTGCTACACCTACGCTCCAGTTCATTGGACTTATCCAGGACAACCAACAAGGAGGGTGATGATGGAAACTACCATACCAAGGAACTGAGAAAGCTTGCACTGCAAGCAACAGATTTCCTTCCATCAGCCATATGGAACTGAAGCCCCCTCTAAATTAGAGGTGGAGTGGTCATCACCATTCTACAATAGTCAAGATTGGAGAGTGAACTATGGACTAGAGTGGAATTACTGGTACCCTACTATAGAGTTATTTTAATTCTAGCAGTGGAAGAAACTTTATCAATGATGTAGAGGCAGTGGCCACTGGAGGTTCTGAGGGCAGGGAGATTGAAAACAGGTGTCATCCAGGAGCATTTTCTAGACCTGGGAATTGTCCTGAATGACATTGCAATGACAGATACAGGCCATTATATATTTTCCCATAACCTACAGAATTGGGTGGGAGAGAGTGTTAACTACAATCTAAACTTTAATCCACATTTAGTGGCAATGCCCCAAAATGTGTTCATCAATTGCAATGAATTTACCTCACTAACAAAGGGTGTTGTTAAAGTGGGAAAATGTGGGAGGTGTGCAGAACAGGTATGGTAATCCCCTATATATTTTATGTGATATTTGTGTAATCTAAGTATCTTCAAAAGTTTTTTTAATTAAAAATGAATACACAAATAAAATAAAATTCATTTCAGGTTTTCTGTTTAAGATTATGTATGTTTTATGTAATGTAGGTTGATGACATTGCAATACTATAAAAACTATTTTATCAGTAAATAGTAAAATGAAAAAAAAATTTTTTTTCCTTTTCACTTTTTAAAGTTTTTTATTATTATACGTATTATAATTTAAATTACAATAAAATATGGCAAGCAAAATAAGATTTATAAAAATCACTTTTCAAGTTAACATATAAGTAAACAAACATTATCTTTAGAAATATAGGAAGGTCTTTTCCATTTGATTAAAAGTAAGTTCTCTGGAAGCTGATGTGTATCAACTGGGTATACTCCCATCTACCATATAGGAGGTCAATGGTTCAATTGCCAGGATCTCCTTTTGAAAAGCAAGCTGACAGCAGCAGAAAGCTGTCCCAGGTGGAGTGCTGGCCCATGTGGAGAGATGGCCAAACAGGATGAGGTAACTAAAAGAAACACATAGGAGAGATAATGAACAGGCAGCACATCAGAGAGCTCCGGAGGCACAAGTAATTGAGCAGCCTCTCTCCACTCTGGGAGGTCCCAGGATCAGTATCCGGTGCTGCCTAAAGAGAAGACAAGTAGACACAAAGAGCAGAGAGTGAGCACAAAACAACAAGGGGGGCGGGGGAGGAATAATCAAATAAACAAACCTTTACCAAAAAAAAAAGGATATTTTCTGAAACTTGAAAGACTTTTATCAATGCTGAGAACTAACTGAGAGGACTAAAAGAGAAAGTGAGGCTGACATGTTCAGTGATTTCCCCAAGATGAAATTGCCTGTTCATTTCAAAGAGGTATTGACCACAGAGAAACTTCTTTCTGTGTCCCACATTTAAAGTTGGTGGAAGTTCAGGTCATGTCAGGTTCTCCTGTATCCACTGGTCTCAATGACACTAAAATGGAAGACAGAACAGTTGACAACTCCTGCCAGCTGGGAACACCTGAGTGGACAACAGAGAGCAGCACTGTTTAAATCTCCAGCCCACCCTCAAGGGAGTGATTTTCCTGGTAGGGATAGAGCCACACACAGGATTGGGCAAACTACCTTGTGCTTTGGTTGTTCTCAGGACCCAATCATGGGTCACTAGTGTTTTTAGCATCTTCACCATTACCTCTTCTTTTTGGAAGGGTTTTCATCTCTCTTGCTCTAGTTCATGGACCAATAAAGCTTTCAGCATTGATTTCTTTCCCTTGGCCATTCTGTAGGTATCTATAAGGCTGGAGACTTTTAAAGTCTCTTTTTCATGCCTGGCATCCACTAAGGATGCCTCAGTTTCTATATACTCCTTGTGAGCATCACTCAGCTAGTCAAGGAGTTGGCATTTCTCTTTAACCAGTGCAGTCAGTGTGTCTGCAAGCTGATTTTCACATCTTCTATAAAGTCCCCTTCTCAGAGACTGCACTGTTTTGAGTAGCAATAAGAGACCCAACAATGAACCAAAAGAAGGTGGACAAACCACTGTTTCCCATTGCAGGCTGTTGTCAAAATTCGATTCTGAACTCATATCATCAGGAAGCAGCTCCATCACCCTTCTCCCAGGCTCCTGAGGATCAAACCAAAGGAAAGCTCCACAGAAGTATTCAGGCCCTTCGAGGCCCTGGAATCACCACAGGACCCCGCCCAGTAACCATGGGTCCAAGAGTCACAGCAAATCCCAGAATTCCTCCTGGATCCCAGCAGCAATTGTCAACTTGAACAAGTTTCAGCAGGTCTCAGAGATATCGCAACATGTGACCCATTCTCTCCATCCCTACCGCCATTGTCGCTGCCCTGCTTTGGCTATCACCATACTCAGCCTCGTATCGCCATCATTGTCACCACCAGTTCTCCCTGCCACACCATTTGACAAAAACACCATAGCCTCTATCTGCTTAAATTCAAATTCCTCTGGTGCCAGTGACCCTCAATGTCAGGCTCATGGTAGCCTTAACCCAGGCTCCCTGTGTACAACAGTTCCTGCCTGGCAGACTCTGGTATCTACCTGGCCTTAAATGCCCCACATCAATGCCCATTCTAGGTCCATCACTGTCCCTACACCCTCCAATGCTATTCCCTAAGTGCCATCATGGCTCAGATGTCCACTCCCCGGGGGCCTCCCCAGTACTCTCCTCCCAAGGGAGACCCTTTCCAATACATATCACTCCTGTCCTTCCTGCTCATTCTTGGCATCACACTTTAACTACACTGACAAGCTATGTGCTGTATTTAGTTTTCTTGTCTCTGATCTTCCCTTCTCCTCTCAAATAACAGTTTCTAGAGGATAGACACTTACTTTCTCCTATTCACTCCTCAACCTCCAGGCCCGAGCCCAGTTATTTTCAACTTTGAGGAGTTACCCCTTGCATTCTCATGGCACTTTACATGGTATTTCTCTCCAATTCACCTTCCCACTTGCTCAGACTGGAACATGCCAATTTCTCTTTCCCTGCCATTAATTACCTCCTGTTTGTATTCATTGTCTGGCATAAGAACATAATTTGTAACTGATTAGATTAATCCTTGGAATACTCAATTTTCCCAGGGACAGAAATTTGAGTGTGTCCTGTGAAGTGTGTCTGAGTGTAAGCTGCAATGTGATGAGGGGGGATGTGCTGGGTTCCCTCAATTGCCGTTGGGTTCTTTATTCCTGTTCAGAAAATTCATCTTCCAACATGCTTTAAATGGAATGAACCCATCACCGTGTGAATTTATGAGTGAAGAAAATAGCCATTATTCACTCATAAAACATTAAATGATAATAAATTAAATTGTTACCACTAAATATAATGCATATTTTACACCCAAGATGAACATATCTCTTCCTTGATTTTTTGACTGATCCATATTAGATTATGTAACTTAAGTCTTTGGGAACACGCTCTCACTCTGGTCAATTAATTTTGCCAAAGGCAATGGAAGTATTCTACATGATATTCCTATGATGGATAGAGGCCATGATGAATTGCATCAAAGTTGATAAAAGTGTGTGGATAAAATATAAACGATAATGTATACCATTGTCCATGTATGTTAGCTCTGTTTCAATATTTGTACATCAGTTCTAACAAACTTCAATCGACACATAATATGTTATTAATAAGAGAAGGTTAAGGGGGAAGAGGTTGGGTAGGTAGGAGTCCCCTGTAATCAGTACCTTACTTTTCTGTAAATTCTTAAATCCTCTTTGAGGACAAAATGAAAAAAGTAAGACAATGGGGCAATAAAATGAAGAAAATGTCACTGTACATATAGGACAACAGACCTTACAGTGAAGAAAGGCAAAATGAAAAAAAAATATTTTAAATATTTTTTCATTATTTTTTACTATCTCCAATTTTTATTTCATTATTTATTTTTATTGTTTTTAAATACTTTTGTATTTTATTTCTTAATTTCAACTCTATCATAATTATTTCATTTTCTTATAATTTTATTTGCTTATTTATATTGGCTTCATTTTTAAAGAAGTTTTAGATCTGAGAAGGTCTACAACTGTGGAAGTGGAGGATCATTGGTACAGGGTGGCTTCTACGTTGGATAAATGGGAGGAAGCTCACCTGAAAAAACATACAAAGAATATAAATGTGTTCATATTTTCATGGGGCATTGTCACGCTGGGTGGAGATTCACACAATAACCTAAGAAAAATCAAATTCCCATCTTGTGGTGCTCTACCGCATTCTCTAATGGATCAGCAAGAATACCCTGAGAACAGGGCCAATGACTAGTGAAGGAGGATGGTCCATGAACAGCCCCTTGATGTTGATGACTGTGCATATGAACATGTACAATTGATGCTGAAACTTAGCGTAGTATTAGAGGGTGCCTAAGAAGTGCCTCCTGGGAGCCTCCCTGTTGCTCAAACATGGCCTGTCTCTAAGCCAAACTCAGCATATAAATCCATTACCTTCACCCCAGCATGGGACTTGATCCCAGGAATGAGTTTCCCCAGCAAAAAGGAGTTATTACTAATCACCAACTAGCTATGCAAATGGAAAAAGACCTTGACCAAAACGGTGAAAAGGTAAAGACAAGTGAGTTTATATGGCTAAGAGACTTCAAAGTGAGTCAGGAGGTCATTCCACAGGTTACGCTAATTCACATCTTAGCAGGAGCTCATTAACTGCCAAAGTAGATACTACCCTAAATAGTTGGGATCCTGTGAGCTCTGAAAACATCCAGAAACCACAGTCAAGGAAGGTAGCTCAGGAGTTTGCTAACTAGCCAGTGTGCCTACTTTAGATTTTCTGCTCCCCAGTGTGACAGAGTTGGACTTAGTTGTGATTTCCCTACACATGTCTCTTCTGTCTTTTTATTTTAAATGATAATTTCTACTAATGTTGGTATGTGTACATCCAAGGCACGTAAATCTTTGGGCTATCCATGTGCCAGCTGGGCCCTGAATATCAACAGAGTTGCAACCCCTACTCTCCAGTTCCTTGGTCTCACGCAGGACAACTAACGAGCAGGTGATGATGGACAACTACCATACCAAAGAACCCGAGATTCTACAATGGCAAGCAAGAGAGTCCACCCATCAGGTCCATGGATCAAAGCTCTCTGTCAAATGTGGAGTGAACATTTCCAGTCCATAGTCCTCAGGATTGGGGAATGAACTATGGAACAATGTAGACATGCCAGTATTCTACTATAGATATTTTGTGATCCCAGCAGTGGAAGAAATTGTATCATCAATGTGGAGACAGTGGCCACTGGAGGTTCTGAAGGCAGGGAGAAGGAAAATGGGTGTAATCTGGGGGCATTTTCGGGACATGGGAATTATCCTGAATGACATTGAAACAACAGATGCAGATAATTACATATCTTGCATAAAACTACAGAATTGTTTGGGAGAGAGTGTAAATTGTAATGTAAACTTTAATCCACATTAGTGGCAATGCTTCAAAATGTGTTCATCCATGGCAATTAATGTACCTCCCTAACAAAGTAAATTGTTAATGTTGGAAAATGCGGGAGGTGTGTGCATATGATTATCCCCTATATATTTTATGTGACATTTCTGTATTCTAAGTGTCTTTAAAAATTTTTTTATTGAATTAAATAAATAAACAAATAAAGTAAAATAATTTTCAGGTTTTCTCTTTAAGGTAATGTGTACTTTACATAATGTAGGTTGATGATGGTGCAATACTTTGAAAGTAATTTTAACAGTATATTGTAAAATGGAAAAACAAAAATTTTCCTTTTCACTTTTTAAATTTTTGTACTGCTATACTTCATCTAAGGTCAAATTACAATAAAATTTGGAAACAGATTAATAATATAGATAAAAATCACTAAGCAAGTTAATATATAAGTAAACAAACATTATCCTTAGAAATATTGGAAGATCCTTTCCATTTGATTAAAAATATACTCTCTGAAACTTGGAGAGAATATTGTTTATGCTGTGAGATAATTCAGAGGCCTAAAGAGAAAGTAAAGGCCACATATTCAGGGTTTTCCAGAGAAGGGATACCCTGTTCATTTCAAAGAGGAATTGACCATGGAGAATCTGCCTCTGTGTCCCACATTTAAAGTTGGTGGAAGTTCAGGTCATGTCAGGTTCTCCGAAATCCATTGGTCTCAATGACACTCATATGGGGGACAGAGTAGTTGACAGTCCCTGAAAACTGAGAGCAGCACCTTATAAATTCTCAGCCCATGCTCAAAGGAGGGACTCTCCCAAGATTGTTGGAGCCACACATAGGGTTGGGAAAATTACTTTGTGCTGTGGTGGTTCTTAGGACCTAATCAAGTGTCTCCAGTGATTTTCCCATCTTCACCATTGCATCTTCTAGTTGGTGGGGTGTGCATCTATCTTGCTCAAGTTCACGGACCAATAAAGTGAACTCTCCTTTCAGCATTTCTTTCTTTCCCTTGGCCTTTCTGTAGATATCTATAAGACTGGAGACTCTTAAACACTCTTTTGCCTGGCATCCTCCAAGGATGCTTCAATATCTCTATACCCCTTGTGAGCAGCACTCATCTGATCAAGGACGTGACATTTCTTTTTAATCAGAGCAGCCAGTGTGTCTGCAAGCTGCCTTTCCTGTCTTCTATGAAGTAGACTTCTAAGAGATTGCACTAGTCTGAGTAGCCATAAGAGACCCACCAACGAATTAAAGGCAGGTGTACACACCGCCTGTTCCCACTGGAGACTATGGTGGACCGTGTGCTCTGAAGCCATATCATCAGGCAGCATCTCCATCACCCCCTCACCCAGCTTTCCAAGGATCAGCCCAAAGGAAAGTTCATAGGTGGACAAAGCCCCTTCGTGCCCCTGGAGTCACCACAGGGACCTGCCCAGTAACCACAAATCCACAAATCACAGCAAATCATAGAATTCCACTTGGAACCCAGCAGCAACTGACAATTTGAAAGGGAATCAGCAAGTATAACAGTTTGGCAGTTTGATATAGTTATGAATTCCAAAATATTTATTGCATTATGCTTGTAAACTGTTCTATTCATCTGGGCATGATTAAGTTATGATTAGGGATTTGATTGTGCCACCTCATTAAGGCATTGAGCCTTGGCCCTTGGTGGGTGGAGTCTCAAAAATAAAAGACATGGCAAATGACAGAGTTGGAGGTTTTTGATGTTAGAGTTCTGATACTGAGATTTAATGCCGGAGCCCCACGAAGTTGCACACAGAGGAGCTTGGTCATGAGGAAAGAGAGAAGGCCTCTGGAAGAGATGAGCCATTCACCTGACAGTTCACAGCTGGCCTTGTGGAGAGAGGCAAAGCCTAGAGTGACTCATTGTCTACAGCTGACCTTGTGGAGGAACCACAGGAGCTGAGCCCAGAGAGAAACAGAGTCCTGGGAAGAGAGCAACCCAAGAAGCCTGAACCCTCACAGATGTTGGTGGCCATCTTGCTCCTACAAATGGCCATAGACTTTGGTGAAGGAAATAACTTATGCTTTATGGCCTGATAACTGTAAGTTTCTACCCCAAATAAATCCCTTTATAAAAACCAACTGAAAAAAAAAAAAAAAAAAAAAAAAACAACTGATTTCTGGTATTTTGCATCAGCACCCATTTGGCTGAATACTACAGCAGATCTCAGCAGATCTGCAACATCAGATCCATTCTCTCCATCCCCACATCTGCTGCCACTGCCCTGCTCTGGCCAACACCATCCTCAGCCTCGAATTGCCATCATGGTCAACACCAGTTTTCTCTGCCGTACTGTTTGACACACACCAAAGCCTCTATCCACTTCAATTCAAATTCCTCTGCTGCTGGCACCCTCAATATCTGTGTCCTGGAAGCTTTAAACTTTGCTCCCTGTGTACGTCACAACCTTTCTGGCACACTCTTATATCCGCCTGGACCTCATAGCCAACAATCCCGTAACCATTTTAGGCCCATTGTCTCTAAATACTACATCTCCAGAGCTCCCCTCCTGAGAGAGACCCCTTCCAATGCCCATCACCCCTGCCACTACTGCTCATTCTTCGCATCACCTTTCCAAATCCTGACAAGCTATGTGCTCCATTTAATTTTTTTTTCTCTGATCTGACTTTCGTTTCACAAATATCAGTTTCTAGAGGTACAAGACTTGTGTTCTCCTCTTCACTGCTCAACCTCCAGGCCCAAGCCCAGTTATTTTCAACTGTGAGGAGAAACGCCTTGAATTATCATGACACTTTACCTGGCATTTCTCTCCATTGCATCTCACGACATGCTCAGACTGGAACATGATGCTTCCTTTCCCTGCCATTAAAACCTCCAGTTTGGACTCATTTTCTGGCATAGTTACGCTGTTTGAACGTGACTGACTTATTCTTGTAATACTGACTTTTCCCTGGGGACAGAAATGTGACTGAGTCCTGGGAGGTGTTTCTGTGGGTAGGCGACAGTGTGGAGGAGTGGGATGTGCTGGTTTCCCCCAATTGCCACTGGGTTCTTTCTTTTTCCTCAGAAAATTCGTCCTCCACCATGCTTGCAATGGAATAAACCCATCACTATGTGAACTTATCATTGAAAGTTCATAAGCCATTATTCTCTTATAAAATATTAAATGATAATAAATTAAATTGTCACCACTAAATACACTACATATTTACCTTCCAAGACAGACATATCACTTCCTTTATTTTTTAACTTATCCATATTTAGATTAGGAAAAAAATGTTACTTTGACTTGTAACTTAAGTCTTTTGGGAATACACTCTCACTCTGGTAAATTAATTTTACCAAGGGCGACTCAAGTGTTCTACATGATCTTGCTATGATAGATAGAGGCCATGATGAATTGCATCAAAGCTGATGAAAGTGTATGGTCAAAATATAAACCATATTGTAAACCACTGACCATTGTTGGTTGCTATGTTTCTATATTTGTACATCAGTTCTAACAAATTTGACATCCACACATAAAATGCTATTAATAGGAGAAGATTAATAAGGGGGAAATTGTTGATTATGTAAGAGTCTCTTGTATTCAGTATGTGACTTTTGTGTAAAGTCCTAAATTCTCTTTGAGGACAAAATGAAAAAATTAAGACAATAGGACCATAAAAGGAAGGAAATGTCATACATACAGGAAAACAAGACTTACATTGAAGAAAGACAAAATGACAAAAATAATTTTTTTAATATTTTTTCATTTTTTGTTATCATCCCCAATTTTAATCTTATTTATTTTAATTTTTTAATTCATTAAATTGTTTTCTATTTTACTTCTTAATTTTAAAACTATCATAATTATTTCATGTGATTTTTAATTATGTTTGTATATTTTTATTGGCTTTATTTTTGAAGAAGTTTTGGAACTCAGAAGGTCTACAACAGTGGCAGGAATGGATCATTGGTATTGGGTGGCTTCTATGTGGGAAGCTCACCTGAACAAATATATAAGGCATAGAAATGTGTTCACATGTTCATGGAGTACCGTCACGGTGGGTGGAGATTCACACAATACTCAAGGGAATATCAAATTACCATCCTGGGGAGCACTGCCATATTCTCCAATGGGTCACCAAAAATCCCCTGAGTACAGACAAGGGCAATGTCTAGTGAAGGAGGATGGTCCATGGATGGGCCCTTGATATTGATGACTGTGCATATGAAACTGTACCCTTGAAGATGAAACTCAGCCTATTATAGGGTACCTAAAGTGATGCCTTCTGGGAGCCTTCTTGTTATTAAAATGTGGTGAGTCTCTAAGCCATACTCAATATATCAACCCATTACCTTACCCCCAGTGTTGGACATGACTCCCACGGATGAACTTCCCTGACAAGGAAGAGTTACTACCAAGCACCAACTAGCAATGCAAATGGAAAAGGACCTTAACCAAAACGGGGAAATGGTAAAGACAAATGAGTTTATATGGCTAAGAGTCGGGACTTCAAAGTGAGTCGGGACGTCATTCCAGAGGTTACACTATTGCAAGTCTTACTAGGATCTCATTGACTGCCAATGTAGATACTATCCCAAATAGCGGGGTTACTGTGGGCTTTGGAGACATCCAGACACTATAGTCAGGGCAGATAGGTCAGGAGTTTGGGACCTTGCAAGTGGGCCCTACTTTAGAATTTATGCTCCCCAGTGTGTCAGCGTCAGACTCTGTTGTGTTTTCCCTACAAATGGATCTTCTGTCCTTCTACTTGAAACTCTAATTAGTACTAGAGGTGGTATGTGTAAGTCTAAGACACATAAATTTTTGGGCTATCCATGTGACAACTGGGACCTGAATCTTAACAGAGTTGCAACACCTAATGTCCACTTCATTGGTCTCACCCAGGACAACTGACGAGGAGGTGATGATGGACAACTACAATACAAAGGAGTTGAGAGATTCTACAACTGCAAACAAGAGAGGTCATCCATTGGCCACATGGAATCAAAGCTCGCTCTCAATTAAGATGAAGTGGACAACACCATCCCACAATCCTCAGGAATGGGGAAGGAACAATGGACGAATGTAGACTTACCGGTATTCTACTATAGATATATTATGATTCTAGCAATGGAAGAAATTATATCATTGATGTGGAGGCAATGGCCACTGAAGTTTCTGAGGACAGGGAGAGGGAAAAACAGTTGAAATCCGGGGGCATTTTAGGGAAATGGGAATTCTCCTGAATGACATTGCAAGGACACATGCAAGCCATTAAATATCTTCACTTAATGTAAGAAATTGGGTGGGACAGTGTGTAAAATACAATGTAAACAATAATCAACATTAGTGGGAAATCTCCCAAATGAGTTCATCCATTGCAATGAATGTACCTCACTAACGAAAGATGTTTTTAATGTGGGAAAATTCGGGAGTTGGGGGAGCAAGGCATGTAGTAATCCAGTATCTATTTTACGTGATATTTCTGTAATCTATCTTTAAAAATATATTAATTATTTAAGATCAATAAATAAAATGAAATACAGTTCATGTTTTCTGTTTTAGGTAACATGTATTTTATGTAATGTAGGTTGATGACTGTGAAATAGTGTGAAATCTATTTTATCAGTAAATTGTAAAATGCAAAAACAAAAGTTTTGCTTTTTTTCCCTGTTTAAAGTTTTTTTTATTGCTATAGTCCATATAATTTCAAATTACAAGAAGATATGGCAAATAGAATAAAAATATAGATAAAAATCACTCATCAAGTTAATATATAAGTAAACAAACATTATCTTTAGAAATACAGGAAGATCTTTTCCATTTGATTAAAAGTTTGCTCTCTAGGGAAGCGCTGTGGCTCAATCAGTAGGGCTCCCGTTTACCATATGGGAGGCCCCGGGTTCGGTTCCCGGGGCCTCCTGGTGAGGGCAAGCCCGCCCGCACGGCGTGGTTGGCTGACCCAGCGAGCACAAGCAGCAAGGGGGGGATAAATGAATAAATAAATAAAATCTTTAAAAAAAAAAAAAAAAAAAAAAGTTTGCTCTCTGAGACTTGGAAAGAATTTTTTCTATGCTGTGAGAAAATTCAGAGGCCAAAAGAGAAAGTAAAGGCCACATATTCAAGGTTTTCCCAAGAAGGGATAGCCAGTTAATTTCAAAGGGGAATTGCCCATGAAGTATCTACCATCTATGCCCCGCGTTTACATTGGTGGAAGTCGAGGTCACTTCTTGTTCTCCCGAATCCACTGGCCTCAATGACACTCAGATGGAGGGCAGCTTAGTTCACAGTGCCTAGTAGCTGGGGAGCCCTTTGTGGAGAAAAGAGAGCAGCACTGTTTAAATCCCCAACACATGTACAAGGAAGGGACACTGTCGGTAAGTTTGGAGCCACACACAGGGTTAGGAAAATTACCTTGTGCTGTGGTGGTTCTCAGGACTTCATCAAGTGTCTCCAGGGTTTTTCCCATCTTCAGCACTGCGTATTCTAATTGAAAGGGTTTGCATCTCACTTGCTGTAGTTCACAGACCAAGAGTTAAATCTCCTTTCAGCATATCTTTCTTTCCCATGGCCTTTATATAGGTATCTATAAGGCTGCAGACTCTTAAATGCTCTTTTTCTCACCTGACATCCTCTTCGGAGGCCTCCCTATCTCTATACACCTTTTGAGCAGCACTCATCTGGTCAAGGAGGTGACATTTCTCATTAATCAGTGCAGCCAGTGTGTCCACAAGCTGCTATCCCGTCTTTTATAAGGTCGACTTCTCAGTGACTGCACTAATCTGAGTAGCAATAAGAGACCCACCAACGAACTGATGGCAGGTGTACACACCACTGGATCCCACTGGAGATTGTGGTGGACCATGTGCTCTGAACTCATATCCTCAGGCAGCAGCTCCATCACCCCCTCTCCCAGCTTCCCGATAGTCAGTCCAAAGGGAATCTCCACAGAAAGAAACAGCCCCTTCTTGGTCCTGAACTCACCATAGGACCCTGCCCAGTAACCATGGATTCACCAATCACAGCAAATCCCAGAATTCTGCCCAGAATCTAGGAGCAACTGTAAACTATAATAGGCATTAGCAGGTCTCAGAGCATCTGCAAAATCCGACACATTCTCTCCATCCCCGCCTCGGCTGCCGCTCCCCTGCTCTGGCCGTCACCACCTCAGCCTCAAATCACCATCATTGTCGCCACCAGTCTACATGCCATACCATTTGAAAAAAACACCACAGCCACTATCCTCTTAGAGTCAAATTCCTCTGGTGCCAGTGACCTTCAATATCTGGCTCCTGGTAGTCTTATCCCAGGCTCCCTGTGTACGTTATTTCTTGTCTGGCACACTTTGATGAATGCCTGGTCTTCACATCCCCCCCCCACAGGCCCGTTCTACGTCCATCGCCTCTCCTGTCCCTTCATCATCCAATGCTATTCCCCAGGTGCCATCACTACTTAGATGTGCCCTCCCTGGGGCCTCCCCAGAGCTCTCCTCCCAGAGATACCCCTTCCAATGCCCGACAGTCCCGCCCTTCCTGTTCATTCTTGGCATCATCCTTTTCCTCTCCTGACAAGCTGTGTGCTGTATTTAAATTTCTTTTCTCAGATCTGCCTTTTCCCTCTCAAATACCTGTTTGTTGAGGCCTGAAACTTACTTTATCCTCTTCACTGCTCAACCTCCAGGCCGAATCCCAGTTATTTTCAACTGTGAGGAGTATCCCTTGCATTCTCATGGCGCTTTACATGGCATTTCTCTCCATTGTATCTCTCCACTTGCTCAGACTGGAACATGCCAATTCCCTTTCCCTGCCATTAATTACCTCCCGTTTGTACTCATTGTCATAGGAACATGTTTGCAACTGACCAGACTTATCTTTGGAATACTGACATTTCCTGGGGGATAGAAATGTCACTGAGTCCTAAGAGATATATCCAAGGCTAAGAGGCAGTGCAGAGGGATGGGATATGCTGGATTCCCTCAATTCCCAATGGGTTCTTTCTTTTTGCTCAAAAAATTATCTTGCAGCACACTTGCAATGGAAGAAACCCGTCAACGTGGGAATTTATAATTGTAAAAAAGAGTAATTACTCTCTTATAAAGTATTAAATGACTTTAGATTACATTGTCACCTTTAAATATACTGCATATTTTCCTCCCCCCAAAAAACATATCTATTCCTTTGTTTTTAAACTGATACCTATTTAGATTGGGAAAAAAAATGTTACTTTTACTTGTAAATTAAGTTTTGGGAATACACTCTCACTATGATAAATAAATTTAGGGAAGGACAACGGAAGTGTTCTACATGATCTAATAAGGATTGATACAGGACAAGTTGAATTGCATCAAGTTTATTAAAGTCTGTGGTCCATAATATAAAGCATACTGTAAACCATTGACCTCGGTTGGTAGCTGTGTTTCAATATCTATGCATCAGTTCTAATGAACTTGCCATCCACATATAAAATGCTATTAATGAGCTTGGGGGAAATGGGAAATATGTTTGGTATATAGGTGTACCCTGTATTCAGTATAAGACATTTCTGTAAAGTCCTAAGACTTCTTTGAGGACTAAATGAAAAAAGTAATACACTGGGGCAAAAAAGGAAGAAAATGTCACTGTACATATAGGACAATAGACTTTATACTGAATAAAGGCAAAATGTCAAAAACAATTTTTTAAATATTTTGTCATTTGTTATTATCTCCAATTTTTTTTTTAATTTTTATTGTTTGAAATGTTTTGTATTTTTTCTTATTTTTAAAACTATCATTATGATTCCATTTTCTCAATAATTATATTTGGTGATTTTATAGACTATATTTTGAAAGAAGTTTTGTATCATAAAAGGTCTACAACTGTGGCAGGGGAGGATTATTGTAATGGAGTCACTTTTATGTAGAACACCTGGGAGGCAACTCTCCTGTACAAACACATAATGCATAGAAATATTTCAACTCTACATGTGGCATCGTCACCATGGGTGGACATTGATACAATGTCCAAGGGAATATCAAATTCCAATTCTGGGGATCACTGCCACCTTCTCTAATGCATCAGCAAGCATCCTCTGAGTACAGACTATTAAAGGAGGATGGTCAATGGAAAAGCCCTTGAATTTGATGAAAGTGTATATCTAACTGTATTCTTGAAGTTGAAACTTAGCCTAGTATTATAGGGTGCATAACAGATGCCTCTGGGACCCTCCATGTTGCTCAAATGTGTCCTGTCTCTAATCCAACCTTTGCATGTAAATACATTACATTGTCCCAAGCATGGGGCATGACTCCCAGGGAAGAGCTTCCCTGGCAACGAGGAGTTACTAACGAGCACCAATAGCAATGCAACTGGAAAAATACCTTGACCAAAAGTTGGAAAAGGGAGACAAATTAGTTTATATGACTAAGAGGCTTCAAAGGGAGTCGGGAAGTCATTCCAGAGGTTACGCCTATGTACATCATAGCAGGATTTCATTGAAAGCCAAGTTAATATACTACCCAAAATAGAAGGGATTCTGTGGGCTCTGTTGACATCCAGACAATGTAGTCAGGGCAGATAGGTCAGGAGTTTGGGACCTTGCCATTGGGACCTAACTTTGGAATTTATGCTCCCCACTGTGACAGAGTTGGACTCAGTTGTGGTTTCCCTATACACAGCTCTTCTGTCCTTCTATCTGAACCTATAATTAGTACTAGAGTTGGTATGTGTGCATCTAAGACATGTAAATCTTTGGTTTCTCCATGTGACAGCTAGGCCCCGTATATCAACAAAGTTGCATCGCCTTGTCTCCAGTTCATTGGTCTCGCCCAGGATAAGTAACACAGAGGTGATGATGGACAACTACCACACCCAGGAACTGAGAGTTCCTACTTCTGCAAGCAAGAGAGTCCATCCTTGGCCACATGGAATGGAAGCC
The DNA here is from genome assembly GCA_026826555.1 of Tolypeutes matacus. NCBI lineage: Eukaryota > Metazoa > Chordata > Mammalia > Cingulata > Chlamyphoridae > Tolypeutes > Tolypeutes matacus. The sequence goes on along the minus strand of JAKSZT010053947.1, from coordinate 1,627,926 downwards.
CCCTCTCAATTAAGTTGAGGTGGACATGACCATCCCACAATCCTCAGGATAGGGGAATGAACTATGGACAAAAGTAGTCTTATTGGTGTTCTACTATAGATATATTGTGATTCTAGCAATGGAAAAATTATATCATTGTTGTGGAGGCATTGGCCACTGGAGGTTCTGAGGGCAGGGAGAGGGAAAAACAGGTGTAATTCGGAAGCATTTTGGGGATGAGTGAATTCTCCTGAATGACTTTGCAACAACAGATGAGGCCATTATATATCTTGACTTAACCTACAGAATTGGGTGCGAGAGAGAGTAGTTGACAGCGCCTGTCACGTTGGGATGCCTGAGTGGAGAGAAGAGATCAGCATTGTTTAAATCCCCAGCCCATGCTCAAGGGAGTGACTCTCCTGGGAGGGTTGGAGCCCCACACAGGGTTTGGAAAATTACCATGGATCCACCAGTCACAGCAAATTCCAGAATTCTTCCAGGAACCCAGCAGCACCTTACAACTTGAATAGATATTCAGTGAGTTTGTCTAATGAAGTTTAAAAGTTAACATTTTCTTGTCTTCATTACATTCAAATGATCTTCCTTCTTGCATTCTTTTTAAATTTTTCATTGATGATCATATGGAATATAATGAAATATTTCAATCTTATCAAAAAGATTTTCTAACTTTAAGAGTAATACTTCCCCTTCCCTCTGTAACAAACAATATGAATCATGACTTTTCACCCCTACTTTACTGTGTTGTATCTTTCTTTCAACACCCTGATGTGCACTTCTCATTTTTGTCCCCTATTATGAACATCCTGCATCAGTGTGGTACTATCGTTACAAGTGATGAACCAGTCCTACAGAATCATATCAGTGCCCTGAAATCACTCTGTGCTCTGCCTATTAAGACCCTGGCAATCAAGGATGAGTTTTAAATTTTTTCATGGTTGAAAAGAAGCTCAAAAAAGAGTCGAATATTTTGGGATATGTGAAAATTATGCAAATGCAGGTTTCAGTTTCAATAGTTATTTCTATATTTTAAAAAATGATCATCAACATACTGAAAGAGATAAAGCAAAACAAAGAGAAAGAACTAAATGATATAAAGAAAACAATGAATGAGCAATATGGGAATCTTTTGGTGAGATTTCACAGAGAGAAATACTGGTCGTGATGAAGTCACGTATGTCACTAAAAGCAAAGATAGAGGATAAAATATGGGACTGTATAACACAGTGAAGTCTGTAGTGGAGGGTGACTAAGGTTAATAATACAAAGAAAAGAATGTTCTTCCATGGACTAGAACAAATATTTATCAATATTAAAGGCGTAATAATAGGGTAGTATATGGGAGGAAAAAACCACCAGTGAAAACGATGGATGATAGTTTAACAGTAAGAATGTAATATTCTTTCATCACTTGAAACAAAGGAACCATACCAATGCTAAGTGTCAATAATAAGGAAGTATAAAGGCTATAAGATTTTTTGTTTTGAACACAGAGAATGTTCTCAGATTGACTGTGGAGATAAATGCACAACTCTATGATTAAACTGAGAGCAAAACACTTTGAACAGACTTTATGATGTGCGAATAAATCTGTCTTTGAAAAATAAAAAATAAAAAAAAAATCATGGTTACCAGATAAATGGTATAATAAATGTGAAAAGGTTGGTGTTTCTCCAAAGAATTCTATTATAGAACGTCAAAGTATAGTTTGATCATCATTTTGATGGTTTTCAAGTTTCCTATGACAAAATTCTTCTTGAAATGCTAAATGAACTGATTTCTTATAAAGGCCATAGATTATTGGTTATTATATTTAAATAAAGAATATTTATTCATATTTTTTTATGTTTATACAGTAACTATACTGATTTGATCTGATCTGTTCTCTGCGCATTATAATGGTCCTATTATATCAGTTGTTAATTAATTGAGGAAGCTTGTGCCTGGTAATTGATTATGGAGCTTTTCACCTCTAAGTCATGGAATCAGATATAGACCAAGTATTAGTAAGCAAGAATGATTACAATGGTACCTCTTTGGTAGCATCTGTGAAGTATATTTAGGTCACGTGGAAGTATGTTGGGATAATTGCTGACAGATCATGGGCTGATATCTATAGTCGCTATTGCATTTCTATGGGTAGATGGAAACAGATGTAAGGCCCAGGAACTGATAAAACCAAGAGACATCACTTTATTATTGCAGAAAGATCTGTTCTACTCTGAGACTTTCCTCAGAAATCAATCAGTTCAACTAGTTTACTTAAGGTTTCATTAAGATGCTCATCAAGCTGTTCTCTGTTCACTGTTTGCAAAACATTGCTGAGTAGATACCAGGGTTATTACTAGCACTAACCCATATTTCTCTGGATTTTCACATAGGCTTTAATATTAAGAGATAACTATTTGCAGGATGGAAAAATATTGCCAAAGGTATTTTCCCCTATTTTTTTTTTAAATTCAGGAGCATCTATTGAATATAATGTTTTCAAATTATTATTTCTTTTCTTTTTATGAACTCCTTGCAAACACTATTTGTTGCAAGAAAAATTTGGATCTGCTCTTAATGTGTGATAAAATTGATACTTGCAATCTTGCTAAACAAGTAAACATCACTATCATTTTATTTCTAGAGGGAGGCAACTTAGAATAATGCTTTGTGTGCAGTTAAATAAACATTTTTTAAAACTTTCTCAACTATCATGATCAATAAATTTGTGAAATATAATGAAAATGAAATGCATGAAAAATAAACATGCAACAAAAAAGAAAACACCAAAATCTACAGCCTAAGGGACCTGTGGAACACCACAAAGTGTAACAATATATGTATTATAGGAGCCACAGAAGAGAAGAATGAGAGAAAGGGGAAGAAGGAATATTAAAAGAAACAATGCAGAAAACTTCCCCAATTTATTGAAATACATGAATATGCACATTCAAGAAGCGCCCCTACCCCCAAAAAAGAAAAACCATACAGGATGAACTTTAAGAGAACTACGCCCAGGAAGAGAAGAGATTCTCAAAAGCTGCAAGAGAAAATCAATGTGTTATATAAGGGGGAGTCCCAATAAGCATAAGAGCTGATTTCTCATCAGAAAACATTGAGAAAAGAACACAGTATTATTAAATATTTAAAGTGATGATAGAAAGCAATTGCCAAACAACAATTTTATATCCAGCAAGACTGTCTTTCAAAAATAAAAGACAGATTAAGTATTCCCAGATAAACAAAAGCTGAGAAGGTTCATTAACACTGGATCTACCCTATGAGCAATGCTAATGGCAGTTCTTCATAATGAAAAAAAAGGATATTAGACAGTGGTTAGAAGTAGCATAAAGAAATAAAGGCTTCTGTTAACATGTGGGTAACACTAATGCAAGTAAGTTTGTTCATATTTTTTGGTATTTTACTCCATTGTTACTTTTTACAGGTTCTAAAATGCAAAATGCATAAACATCAATGAAAAACCTATGGTTTTGAACTTGCAATATATAAGGATAAAATTTGTTACAAGTAAAATAAAAGTTGGGGAGATAGAAGGGTATAGGATCAGTGTATGTCCATGCTATTAAAGTTAAGTTCATATGAAATCAAACATGACTGTCATAGATTTGGGGTGTTAAATTTTAACCCCATGGCAACTTAAAAGAAAATATATTAAAAATATATACAAAAGAAAGGATAAGAGACTCAAAACGGTACCCTGAAAAAATTAAATATGAAAGTAGGCATTAATGGAAGACTTGAAGGACAGAAATTGCATAAATCCTACAGACCATGTAGCAAAATGGCAGAAGATAGCCCTGTATTATGAGTTGTTACTTTAAATGTATCTATTAGCCTCTCTAGCAGAAAGGCAGACTTTTGCCAGAATGGAGAAAAAGAAAAAGAAAAGAAAGCATAGTGCAAGAATATGCTGTTTACAAGAGACTCACCTTAAATTCAAAGATGCAAGTAAGCTGAAAGTGAAATAATGGAAAAGTATCCCATGCAAATAGTAAACAAAAGAGAGCTGGGTTACCTATACTGTTAGATAAAACAGACTTTAACTCAAAAATTGTTATAAGGTACAAAGAATGTCATAACATACTGATAAAGAGGTCAGTTCAAAAAGATGACATACCAATTATTATTATATTTGCATCTGATGACAGAGCCCCAAAATAAATGAAGTAAATATTGAAATATTTGTAAGAAAATATAGATGCTTCCTGAAAAATAGTATAAACTTCAATGTACAACTTACAACAATCACTACGACAATTTAGAAGATCAAAAATGAAATAAAAGATTGAATAATACTCTAAACAATCTATACCTAATAGATATATAGAGAACATTTCATGCAACAGCAGCAAATTACACATTCTTCTCTAGTACACATGGATCACTCTCCAGGATAGATCATATATTAGGTCACAAAACAAACATCAATAAATTTTAAAATGTTGAATTCAAACAATGTATCTTCTCCAACAAAAATGGAAGGAAGCAAGGAATCAATGACAGAGGGAAAACTGGAAAATTCACAAATATGTATAAATGCACTCTTAAGGAACCATTGGGTCAAAGAAGAAATCAAATAAAAATTAGGAAATATCTTCAGACAAATGAAAAAAAAATTACAACATATCTAAATTCATGAGAGACCGCAAGAGCTGTACTGAGAAGGATTTAGAGCTTTTAATGCTTACTTTTAAAATGATCTGAAATCAGAGATCTTATTTCAAAACTGGAGCATGTAGAAAAAGGAGAGAAAACTAAATCCTAACAAGCAGAAGAAATGAAATAATGAATACTGGACTAGAGATAAATGAAATAAAGATTTGAAAAATAGAGAGACTCACAAAACTAAAAGTCATTAAAAAACAAATATTTATACTAGACTGGCAACAACAGAGAACACAAATATCTACAATGAGAAATGACTGGGGATATTACTATCAGCCCTAGAGAAATAAAAAGGATTATAAAAAGATACTATGAAGAAATATACACCAACAAATCAGATAAGCTAAATGAAAAGGATGAATTCCTAAAAACAGGCATTTACCTACACTGATTCAAGAAAATATAGAAGATATCAAAAGACCACTAACTAGTAAAGGGATTGAATCACTAATCAAAAACTTACCAATATTCATAGTTATTAGTAATCTTTTGATGATGTTCTTTCATAATCTGTAACAATGTTCTACAACAATGCAAAGGGTTGGTGGAGGAATATCTGGAAATTCTGCACATTATGAATGACTGTTTTGTAAGCTCACAAATTCTCTAATAAAAATATATATATTTAAAAAAAGAAAGAAAAAAAAAAGAAGAAAGAATTAAAAAAAATAAAAACTGCCTACAAAGAAAAGCCCAGAAGCAGCTTCTTACACTATTTATGAACAATCTGAAGAGGAAATCAAGATGTTAATTCTACCCAAAGCAGTTTACAGATTCAATGCAACTCCAATTTTACCAGGCTGCACTACAGACATGGAATAGCCAATTCTCAAATTTCTATGGAAAGTTCAGGGGCCATGAATAGCCAAAAACATATTAAAAACAAGAATGAAGTTGGAGGACTCATACTTCCCAATTTTAAAACTTATTACAAAGCTACAGGAATCACAGCAGCATGGTACTGTCATAAGGACAACCAAATAGACCAATGGGTTCTATTGAAATTTCAAAAATAAATCCTCCCATCCATGGCCAATTAATAATTGACAAGGGTATGAAGTACACTAAATTGGGGAAAAAAGTCACTTCAACAAATGGTGGTGGGAAATCTGGATATCTGTATGCAAAAGAATGAAGGTAGAACCCTTTCATTTGAACCTATAATTAAATATACTAGTTCAATATATGTCCCTGAGACTTAAATCTCCAGGCTATTCATATGCCAGTTGGGCCCTGAATTATAGAAGACTTGCAACACTTACTCTCCATTTGATTGGACTCTTCCAGGACAACTAACAAAAGAATCATGACGGACAACACCCATCCCAAAAAAAGATTATCTACAACTGAAAGCAAGACACTTCCATCCAAAAGCCACATGGAATCTAGGCACCCTCTTACTCAGAAAAAGAGTAGGTATCACCATCCTAAAACCCTCAAGATTGAGGAATGAACAAACAAAGGGTAGAATGCAAATATGGACTAATGTAGATATTATTATTCTAGCAATGAAAGAACTTGTAACATTGATATAAAGGCAGTGGCCACCAGCGTTTCTGAGGGGAGGGAGTGGATGGACCATGGAGCATGGGATATATTTTTGGACATGGGAATTGTCCTGCATGACATCGCAATGACAGATATAAGCCATTATTAATTTTGTCAAAGCCTATAATATTGGGTGGTGCAAAGTGTAAACTACAATATAAACTATAGACCATGGTTAATAGTAATCTTTCAATATTTGTTCATCCACTGTAAGAAATGGACCACACTAATGAAAGATGCTGTTAATGGGGAAAAGTATTGGAGGGGGAGGAGGTGAGGTGTATGGGAATCCCTATATTTTCTGTGTAACATTTATGTAATCAAAACTTTCCTTAATAAAATGAAAAAAATATATAAATAAAATAAAATAGAACAATGGTGGACTCCTACTTTATCCCATATACAATTTAACTTAAAATGGATAAAAGACCTATATTAAAGAGCCAAAACTGTAAAATTCCTAGAAAAAAAGCATAGGGAAGCAAGTTCAGGACATTGTCTTACTCAATAGTTTTTTAAACTTTACACTAAAAGCATGAACAATGAAAGAAATGGTAGATACGTGCATCTTCATCAAATTTTAAACAACACAAACAACACAGTTTTAAAATGTGTGAAATGTTGGAAAAGACATCTCTTCAAAGAAGATATACAAATGGCCAAAAGCACATGCAAAGATTCTCAATATCATTAGCCACTAGGAAAATCAAATCAAAACCACAGTGAGATACCATTTCACACCCCCTTAACGGCCATTATTTAAGAGAAATGGAAAATTACAAGTTTTGGATAGGATGTAGCGAAATAGGAACAATCATTCATTGCTGGTAGAAATGTGATGCAGGCTATGAAAAACAGTTTGGTGGTTCCTCAGTAAGGAAAGTGTAAAATTATCATAAGGCCCCCAAATCCCACTTTTTCACACATATCTGTCTTTTTTTTTTTTTAGATTTCTTTCTTTCTTTCTTTCTCCCCCCACCCCCAACCACAAACCCCCACCCTCGTTATCCTGAGATCGCTGTCCACTCTCTGTGCGTTCCTCTGTGTCCCCTTGTCTTCCCTTAAGGCAGCACTGGGAACCGATCCTGGGAGATTATGGAGTGGATGGAGGTTGCTCAATCTCCCACACCACCCCAGGTCTCTGTTCTGCTTTGTGTCCCATTGGCTTGCCTCTGTGTCTCCTTTTGTTGCACCATCCTGCTGTGTCAGCTTTCCTTGCCAGCCAGCCCTCCATGTGGGCCAGCTCTCCACCTGGGCCAGTTTGCTTTGCATGAAGAGGTCCCAGGAATCAAAACTTTGACCTCCCATATACTAGATGGGAACCCAATTCTTTGAGCCTCTTCCAAATCCCATGTATCTGTCTTAGTTTGTCAAAGGTTGCCAATGTAAATTACCAGAAATGAGGTGGATTTATAATAGGAAATGTATTTGCGATAAATCTTACAGTTTTCAGACGATAAAATGTAAAAAATAAAGGCACCATCAGAGATACTTTGACCAAAGTCAGCTACTGGTGATCCTGGCATGCTGCCACATGGTGAGGCAAAATGGCAGCCAATCTTGCCAGGGTCCCTGCCTTCTCTTCAAGGTGCACTGTCTCTTCGAACTAAGCTGTGGGTAGTGAGGCATTTGACTTGTTTCTTTCCAGGCCTCCTCTCTCAGCTTCAGCTGCTCCAGTTTCTCCCTAACCCAGCTTTGGGAATTAGGTCTATGGCTCCTCTCCTCAGCTTTGGGCTTCTCTGTGGGCCTAGACCCTTAGGGACTTAGCGTCTCAGCTTCAGCTGCTAGCGACCCTTGAATTTTCTCTCTCACATAGCCAGGGCAAAATGGCAGAGCTTCCTTTTCTCTGTGTCTTCTTTCTCTCTGCCACCATTTATATAAGGCTCCAGTAACAGGGCAGAGACCCAACCTGAGTCACACCTCACTGTCGTCATCCAATCAAAAGCAATCTAAGTTGGGAGTGGATATAGCTCAAATGGTTGAGTGCCTGCTTCCCAAGTATGAGGCCCTGGGCTATAATCCCTGATACCTCTTAAAAAAAAAATCTAAGTAATTGATCTAATCAAATTTCCCTAACCAAAGCTAAAGCAATCAAAGGATCTCACACCCACAGGAATGGATTCATTCAAAAATATAATCTATTCTGGATGGGATCCATCAAATTCATACAGAAACTGTAACAATATCAAAAAGATTTGAAACCAGAGACTCAAACAGATATTTACAGGTATTTTCACCAATAGTTAGAGCAGCATTATTCTTGCCAAAAAATGGAAGAACACATGAATGGATAAACAAAGTGGGGTGGAATATTCTTCATCTGTGAAGAGGAATGAAGTTCTGATAACATGAGACAACATGATGAACCTTGAATTAAGACAAAAGGACGTATGTATGATCTCAATGATATGAAATAATTAGAATATTCACACTCATAGTCAGAAACTAGAATATAGAATATAGGTGCCAAGGCAGGGATAAAAAACAGGGACTTAATGCTTAATTGCACAGATCATCAATGTGATTATATCCCTCAAAGGTGACTGACTGCTCGTCTCAAATGAGTCTGCTGTATACAACCATCATTTTTTTTTCTTTTTTTTTAAAGAAGCTTTATATTATATAAATGTTACATAAAAAATATAGGAGGTGGAAATATAGGGGATTTTCACATACCCCACTCCCTCCTTCTCCTGCCCTTCCCTCCATTAACATCTTTCATTGGTGTCACAACAATCTCCGTTCCTTTTTTTAAACATTTCTTTATTTATTTATTTAATTTTTTACCCATTTTTAGCCATCTCCACTCCTCCCCCCCCCCTTTTTTGGCTGATTTTTATGTCCATTCTCTGGGCAATCCTGTGTCTGTTTCCTGCACCCTCTTCTCATCCTTCTGTCTTCACCAAGATTGCATCCTGGGAACCTCTGATGTGAAAGAGGGAAGTCCTATTGCCTAAAAACCTTAGTTTCTGGTTTTTCCACAAGGCTCACTCTCCTTTATATCATCATCTTGCTGCAAGGCTCTGCAGGGCCTGGCAGCTAACTGGCTCACTGGTCCTAGTGGCCCGTGCGCCCTCTATATTTTTCTTTATTTTTAAGGTACTGGGGATGGAACCCAGGTTCCTGCATATGGGAGACAGACACCCAACCATTTGAGCCACATCTGCCCTGACAAACATCTCTTTTTACATATTCAGTTTACATCTCCCTACCTGTGCCTCTGGGTCTAGAGCCAATAACAGTTCCATTGTTAATAGCCCAAAATTGCTGCACCAGAGCCCTTGAGGCTCCCTTACAATACCAACCCGCCCTTTGTAATCAGTCCCTTTGAAAATAAACCTTCTTCAAATTGTCTTAATTTGAGTGTACCTTCTGTTTTCCTTAGGACTTTGATAAAATATATGATACTGGATTAAGTTGCTTAATCTTCATGAGTTTGTTTTCTCATTTATAAATGAAAATAATTTAAAAATTATGCTTCAGATTATTCTGATGATGAAAAGTGATGCTTTAAATAGAGTGCTTGAAAGAGAAAAAACTCAAAAATATAATCATTATGTTTATTTGTATTGTAAGGATTCAGTTCACTGTGTGCAATAGAAAATCCATCTAGCAGTGACATAATTAAAATGAATGCTTAACAACCATTAAAAGAAATAGAAAACATCATTTCGGTTCTATTTTGTTGGTTTATTTTGTGTTTCCTTTTAATCCTTTTTTGGGGTATTCAGGTTGGACCATTCTCAGGGGCAAGACAAAGCTACCTCTCTCCTGGTATCTTTTTAATACCAGGAAGCCAGTAGCTCAGCCCCTGAGCAGCTAGAATGAAATAAAGCGAAAAGATCAAAATAAATTTAATTTTCTTTAGAACAGAAAAAAACAAAGGAATAAAAAACATGGCAAATTTCTTTTACTGTGATGAAATTTTCTTGATGAAAATTAAAAATAAAAGTTTCTTTGTATTAGAAAGAAAAATAAAAGAAATACAAAACAGATGGTTCCAGGGTTGGTTAATTCAGGTACTTGAAACTATCATCTAAGACAGAAGTTTGCTGTGTATTCTCAACCCTAAAAGGCATGCAACCTGATATCTGGACAAAATCAGGAGAAAAAGGCAAGAATAGTCATTAGGGAACCAACTTTTTCGACACTATTATTAAAGTACATGGTAGTGAGGTGGTTTCTTGACATCTCTGTCAACTCCTGACCTCTCTCACACCACATCAATGTGGTTGGGACACAGAGAGAGTTTAGCAGGGTTGGAGTGAATAGAACATAGGCTGAATGAAGGGGAAAATACCTTTAGGAAAACCAGTAAGTGAAGAAGTGCTACTATATCTGGAGTGATGGTTAGGCTCATGTGTCAACTTGGCCAGGTAATGGTGACCAGTTGTCTGGCCAAACAAGCACTGGCCTAATTGTTACTCTGACAACATTTCGTAGACTTGAATTACGAGTAAGTTGTTAAATCTATGACTAATTTCATCTACAATCGCCTGAAATTGGCTTCAACAATGAAAGATGTCTCATCCAATCAATTGAAGGCTTTAAAAGGAGAAGTGATGGTTTCAGCAACGAGAAAATTTTCATTTCTACTACACCCAGCCAATTTCTCCCCAGGAAGTCATTGAAAATCTTCACCGGTGTTCCCAGCGTGCAGCGTGCCCCACGGAATCTGGACTTGTGCATCTGCACAATCAAGTGACACAATTTAATAAAAAGCTTATAATATTTACACGTGTCTCCTGTCAGTTCTGTTTTCCTAGAGAACCCGGACTAATACACGTGGTGACAATGATGAGCTCAGTTGCAGAAGACATCCCATAAATTTGACAACAGCTTCTACTTCAGCCCCAACCTGATAGATCCTGTAGCCTTTTCCCCACTGACAAAGACAGTATCTGTCAAGGGGCTGGAGTTGCCAACATTAGAAACCATCTCTGGCTAACCTAATCAAAACAAGCCGGCTTTCAACTAAAAGATGTAAGGCAACTCAAAATCAGTGGACATGATAGTGAATCCTTCTATAAAAACAGAGATGACCCAAGAAAGATTAAGTACAAAGAGTCCTGCCCTGGGAAGTTTGCCAGAGAAAGGTCCACCACTGTGGCTGCTACTGCTAACACTCATTATTATCTTCGCTGTCACTCATTGCAGCATTCAACCTTTGAATTTTTGCAGCAGTGCCTCCAGATTTAAGGCCCAGATGGCATGCCCAAGTGACCAAGCCTATTTCATTTGCATATACCCTAATGGCCTAGGGGTAAGAAAAGAAAACCAGGCCCCTCTGAGCTTCCATTGGCTCCCCTCCAAACAACAATGGTATAATCGATTCTAAACGTATATCCAACTCTATTACTTCCCTGTAGGAGATCCTTCCTGGGACACACAGCACCCAAGATCCAGCTCCTATTAACCTCATCTGGTTTAAGAGTAAATGATATCCCTCCCTCATTTAAACCTAGCTGCAGTGACATTCTTTCCTACCATGCCCCACAAGCTCTCTCCCACAGCTGCACTTGCACTGTTACTTCTATTGAGATTCTTCCCCAACCCCTCCTGCTCATCAGCTAACTCTTAGTCAACCTTTAGGACTCCATCAAAATGTTATATTATCAGGAAATTTTACCACCTCTTCATGAATGAGCTAGTATCCAACTGTTTTCAGCAATCTTTAGTTCTCATTGCTATCACTTTAACACTAATTCCATCCAGTCTGTCTCCCACATATTAGCCAGTTTCTCACTCTACTCAGTGGGCTTAGTAAGACACAAGTTACTAGAAAGAGACTGCAGAACTTGAAGCTAATTTAGCTTGTACATACAGAACACATTTTCTCATCCAAATACATCACCTGAGTCCCCAGGTGAAGGCTACTACAAAAGTGGAAAATTTCAGTTTGAACCTGAAGCTCCTGAATTATAACACAGAACTCCCAAAGTAAAATGCTTGACCAGAATCTGGCACCCCAACATCACAAGGACAGGTGAACTATGCCCATATTTACAGAAAGGAAGTTCTACAAGTGGAAGTTCAACATTAAGTAATATTGTTTAAGGATTAAATTATTTATTTACTAATCTTTTCCGTTTTGATGCTTCATTGCAAATTTAAGGTGCAGAATATAATTTATGAGATAAAGTGGGTTTTTTAAATAAAGTTGAGGACTGCATTAAACATGTCAGATGATAAATGGAGACTGTAGGACCATGGATTGTGTGATCTCTGTAACTTACAAGAGTTAACCTCTCATCTCTTGGTATGACACTTTTTCTGCCCCTCTAGATTGTAAAGTCCTGCGACACTGTTGTACTGAACATGAGCCCCTCCAAACTGCCCATTAAAAATGGAGAATTTTACAAGAAAGTGTCATATGTTCAAGAACAGACAGCTTACCTTGGCTTTTCCAGTGTTTATTTCTCCAAACTATACTGTGTGGGCTGTTCATGAAATTCTTGAAATTTAACTCAAAATTAAGTTTTCTTACCTGTATCCCAAACAAAGTCAGCTTCCTGCATCAGTGATTTTAACAATGTATTCAGTGTAACTCAAAGATTGGCAGTAAGAAACCAGCTACAATCAATAGAATGTGAATTCTCTCAGCATGGCATTCCTTTGATGCCTTAAAGCTTCCTAGAAAGCATAGAATCATGTAGCAAGCATCTTACTGAAATATTTATGTATATACTAGAACAAAACAGTTCACACAATTTAAAGTCTTATTTTTTCTATTCTCAATTGTTTGTAGTGCAGACAGAAAGTAAAGTACGGCCACTACTGAAGAAAAATACAAAGAAAATGTGGAAGAAATATCACTCATTCTGTCCAAATCTCTCTTCTAAAAACCAGAGCCCTTAACTTTCAGGTCTAGATGTGGCAAGAAAGTTCTGGGGCCCTCGGAACCTGGAGACCCTGAGCAGTTGGGTATGTTTGCTGCTGTAATATAAACTAGTTAGGCAATGTCGGGATAGCTTTTTTTTTCAAAGAACTGTTAATGTCGGGCAGGAGAGACCTCAGTAATCAGCCCCATTTCTGAAGCCTTCTGAAAATGTACTTAAGGCCTTCTGTTTGTAGTGGTTCTGAGCACAATCCAAGAGGCGAGCCTCCTAGAACTTGGAGGATCAGAAATTAGCAACATAATATACTCGCTTGGGTTAACTGACTCCAGAGCAAGAAATAGAGAGGGATCAATGGGTAATTCTAACATGTAGAATTTTGAGTAAATGAAATTGAATGGAAAATAAATGTTTGCCTGGTTTCAAATGAAAATACAGTGAGCCCACATCCACTGGTCATCATGTAAGTCTATACCTATTCTCCTAGTTAAATATGTCACTTGAGTCAGGGGAGTAGTGAACAATCCTACATGTGGTACACTGTTTGAAGTCAGTGCAATAGTCACCTTTCTTGCTCACTATAACAAAACTGTGATGGTCACTTCTGCTGTGACTTTCAGGGGTTTTACAAATGTAAAATCTGGTGGCAACCATTACCAGGTGTGATTTATTCTCATTAGCACAGATCTCTCTAAATACGAACATTTTTTAATACAAAAAGATAATGCAGTTCTTCAAAAGTTATGCTTTCCTTTTCTAATGTTATTTCAACCAGCTTGACAGATATATAAATTTCCTTAGGTTCTTACCTCTTTCATGTAGTTTTCTCCTCCAACATTCTTTAAGACCATGAGGAAAAAAGCTATGTAAATTTGATTCCTCCCCACCCCACACTCTTCCATACTGTCTCTAAGTGACCACAAAATTTAATTTCAACTCTGGGAAGAAGAACTTAAATGGCTCTACCTATTCACCTCCTTCCTTAATAACAAGTAAACTTACAGTGGAAGTCTGTATTCCCACCCCACTCCAAATTCACACAACTACAAGTTCCCATGTGATTTTAGTCAAGCATAATGGCGAGAACAGAGCTCAGGCTTTACAACACAGAAGCATGGAAGCTTCATTTAAAAATATTTTGCTCACATTCCTTCAAACTGCCCATTTCATAAGTTGATTTCAGCTAAATTAACTTGCAGAGCTAAAAAATACGTAATTGAGTGGATTAGTTCCCAATACATTTAGTGATTGATCCATGATTTCCAAATGGTAATAGCCAGTACACCAATTGGAGAAGAAACCAATTGGTTAACTTAAGTTCCATCTAGCTACCTTTTTTGAGGTAGGGTGGGCACTAAGAAAATAATGGGCTATAAATTTAATACCTTCATGACTCACATAAATGTAATATGTCTAACTGCACAGAACACACATGCTTCAAAAAAGGCAGGCTACCAAAACCTAAAGTTTTTTTTTTCACAAACACTTTTTCTGATTCTGTCCCTGCTGCTTGAATTGAAAATCTTCAGAGTCCACAAATACAGCATTCAGACTTCCTATATCTAGAGAAAAGGAAAACAGAGGTGCAAGAGGTCTGGTCCCAGAATATTTTCTGGTGATAAAGAGGGAAGAGATGTCTCTTTGATAGTCTGTGTCAGTTTTCAAATTTAACTGGAATGCCTTAAGCTCTGCATCATCTCTAAACTTTTTTCTGTAGCATCTAACCTAGGACAAAAAAAAAAAAAAAAAAAAAAACAACACCCACTCATCTCTCATATAAAGCATTTAATTGGTTGTTTAGGAGTGGGGGGAGAGGTATTACAAAGGCACCAACCATAATAATTTTGCTCAGCCCAGAAATGGCTTTCTAATTCAGCTTATCAGCAAAGACATGTGCAAACTGTGGGGAGTGAACATTAGCTCTAACTACAAGACATCTGGGCTAGCTTTTCATGAATGGGAGTATTTTCGAAGATACAAGTGAATTAAGCTCTACAAAAAATAAAGGAGCTCTTGTCAATATGAGTAGTATAAGAGCTGCTTCCAAGAAGCTAGAAATGCCCATGTCACATACCCTTCCCAGATATGGTTAATATCCCATGCAAAGCTACATGGGAACAGGATTATTTTTTCTCATGAGTACCAAAATCTATATCTACACACAAATTCAGACACTCACACGTACATATCCATCTTCAAGAAAGATTTTTCTCCTTTGCATATAGGATCCTAGAATCCAGCCACCCACAGGCTCAAACACAATACTTATTAACTGTCTAGAGCTAGTCTCAATATACTATATAAAGCTCCTATCTTGATTCACAAAAAGACTGGGCAGGAACAATGAATATGGATAGTCATAGTGGATTAAATTTTGTCTTAAGTCCAATCTACTCAGCAATGTTCTTAAGTCCACGGACTGGAAGTGGTTCTGTGGGCACAATATGGTGGATGACATGAGGGTACCAGCCCACGGTGGTAAGCAGGGAGTGATGGAGCGGGAACCAATAGAAACCCCCACAAATTCATGATGGGCTTGGCTTCCAAACCTAGAGCAGAAAAAAAGAGGTTTGTGCATAGTAAAGACCATATGAAATAACATATTAAAGGTCTGGAGAAGAAAGTGAACCCAACTCAGCCAGGGCACATTTTAGGGATGTTTTATACACACTTCAACAAATGTATAGCCTCATCAC
The DNA here is from genome assembly GCA_026826555.1 of Tolypeutes matacus. NCBI lineage: Eukaryota > Metazoa > Chordata > Mammalia > Cingulata > Chlamyphoridae > Tolypeutes > Tolypeutes matacus. Next base: position 1,612,175 of record JAKSZT010053947.1, on the reverse strand, counting down.
CAGCAGAACAACATAGCACTCCACAGAGGAAAGTATCTATCATGCAGTCCGGTCCTCTGTTGTTATAAATGAAGAAATGGTGGCTACAGTGAAGTAGTGATATGGGTCAGAATCAGTACCACATCATGGCAAAGATCCAAGTACAGGTCTCTTGCCTTGTATGTTTCACTCTACAGCAAGCTGCATTTGATATATGGGGTTCTTTAAGTGATAAATAGACTGCTCCCTTGTGGAAGAAAGCAGGAATGCCAGGCTCAGAATTACCACCCACCATCCACATTCCTTCTCCAGCAAGGACAAAGCTGGTTGTGGGTCAGCCCCAGCAACAGGGAGGTGGTCAGCAGTCTGCATTGCTTCCATCGGGAGCAGATGGAAATTTTCCTTCCAAAAGAGATAAAGCATTATGGTGAAGATAAGACCCAGCCGTCCACTGCTCTCCTGCCCTGATCCCTGATTACAGGATTCCATTTCACACTTACACCTCAGAAAGGCCAGAGCCTAGCACAGCAATTGAACAGTCTTCACTGACAGAGTCCAGGAAGGGAATACTCAGGGGGAAAATAGGATTGTGTAAGGCAAGGCCCATGGATCCCAAGACAAAACCCTGACTTAGCCCGCCGTGACCCCATACCACACTACAAACCAGCCCAGTGGGGAAGGTGCCCTGATGGCCGCTTTGTAAGGTTAGGTTCTGGCTATCCATCAATTCTGCATCACAAGTTCCAAGGAAAACTGAGGAAATTGTGCACAACCAGGGTTGAAAATCATCCTGGCAACTAACCAGCCCATTTCATCCTTCCTTGCAGGTTCAGTAATGACCCCAGAAATATCTAAGGGAAATAAAGCTTTTCCAACCACAAGGTCCTAAGCCTACAACAGTCATTATTTTGGGTTTGAGCAGGAATGGGACCACATCTTAGCCATATTCAGAGAGAGACTCACAATCCCAAGAAGGCCTATGTTCTTAAGAGACATTTGTTGTGTGTAAGCTGGGCTCTTAGCCTCAAGATAGTTGGTACACCTACTGTCCAGCTCATAAGACTCACCAAAGACAACTATGTAGGAGGATGATAATGAACAACTACCATACCAAGGAACCAAGATACCTTATAACTGCAATTGAGTCCCATCCATCAGCCATATGGGACTGAAGCTCCATCTCAATTAGAGTTGGAGTGGGCATCACCATCCCAGAATCCTCAGGATTGTAGAATGAACTATGGACTAGAGTGGACTTACTGTTATTCTGCTTTAGACTTACTGTAATTCTAGCAATGGAAGAAATTTTATTGTTGAGTTGGAGCCAGTGCCACTGGAGGTTCTGCAGACAGGGAGAGGAAAAACAGGTATAATACAGGATCATTTTCTGGACCAGGGAATTGTCCTGAATGGTGTTGCAATATATAATTCAGGCCATTATATATCTTCCCATAATCTACAGAATTAGGCTGGACAGAGTGTAAACTACAATGTAAACCTTAATCCACGCTTAGTGGCAGTGCTCCAAAATGTGTTCATCAATTGAAATGAATGGGGGAAAATGTGGGGGTGTGGGTAGCAGGGCATATGGTAATCCTCTATATATTTTACATGAAATTTGTGTAATCCAAATATCTTTGAAAAAAATTTAAAATGTTAAAAAAAGGAATACTTAAATATTATAAAATACATCTGTTGTTTTCTGTTTAAGAAGATGTATTCTTTATGAAATGTAGGTTGGTGACAGTGCAATAATGTGAAAGCTATTTTATCAATAAATTGTAAAATGAAAAAAAATGACTTGATTTTTAAAGTTTTTATATTTGTGTATGTCATATAATTTCAAATAACAATAATAATGGCAAACAGTATAATAATATATAAAAATCACTTATCAAGTTAATATATAAGTAAGAAACACCATCTTTAGAAATGTAGGAAGATCCTTTCCATTTCATTAAATGTATACTCTTTGAATCTTGGAAGGAATATTCTCCATGCTATGCTATAATTCAGAGGCCTAAAGAGAAAGTAAGGGCCACATATTCAGGGTTTTCCCGAGAAGGGATACCCTGTTCATATCAAAGAAGAATTGACCGTGGAGTATCTTCATTCTATGACCCGCGTTTAAAGTTGCTGGAAGTCCAGGTCATGTCAGGTTCTCCCGGATTCACTGGTCTCAGTGACACTCAGATGGAGGGCAGAGTACTTGACACCACCTTGGCAGCACTTTGTGGAGAGAAGAGAGCAGGACTCTTTAAATCCCCAGCCCATGCTCAAGGGAGGGATTCTTCCGGTAGTTTTGGAGCTACACACAGGTTTGGGAAAATTACCTTGTGATGTGGTGGTTCTAGGACCTCATCAAGTGTTTCCAGAGTTTTTCCCATCTTCAGCATTGCATCCTCTTGTTGAAAGTGCTTGCATCTCTCTTACTGCAGTTCACAGACCAAGAGAGCTAACACTCCTTTCAGCATTTCTTTCTTTTCATTGGCCTTTCTGTAGGTTTCTATAAGACTGGAGAATCTTAAACTCTCTTTCTCTTTAGTTTAGGGCTTTCAGCCCTTTCTCTGTTCCTGGTTGTGTTGTAGGTGCCAAGGATGTAGTTGGTGCTGTTAGCTGCGGAGTCTCAAACTGCCCACAGTGCTCCCAAGGACCAATGAGGCTTCTCCCAACATTCTCTTTTGCCAGGGGTAGGGATAGAGCCACAGCTGTGTGGAATAATCCAAGTCATGAAGGCCTAGACTGTAGTTGCCCAGAAAGACTGATGAAGCTTCATGCCCCTTTCTCCCTGTCTGGGACAGGGATGGAGCTGCAGGTGTGGGCAGCAATCTGTGCAGTGCAGGTCCAAGATGACCACAGTTGCCTCAATAGATTTTCAATTATTCATTCTGCATCAGGCAAATGTACCTGTAGTTACGTGGATAAGCTGTTGCAGGGCCCACCAGCTTCCTCCCTGTTAGAGGTGGGGCTGAAGCATAGGCTAGGGCTGCAGGCCAATCTGGGTGAAAGAAATTGGTGTCTACCACCACCATGATTTTAAGTCAGCCTGGCTAACCCTCATGCTCAGGGTGGAGTCTAAATGGCAGCTACCAGCCTCCTTCCGACTTGGACAGGTTCAATATTCATCTGTTCTTAGGGTAATATTTTAGCCAGCCCAACTAATCATTAGCTGACATTGGTTGCCAACTGTCTCTTCCTCCCCTGCATTTGGGAACTGGAGCTTCCAATTCCTGGCACAGAATAGCTCCTGAGGGGGCTTGCAATGCCAAAGTACGATGATTACTGGCCTCTGCAGCATGGCCTGTTATTGCCAGAGAGGGTAGCCCAGCTCCCCCGAGCTTCCTCCCTGTCCATGGTGGGCCTGGAGCTTAGTCTAGAGCAGCAATCTGATCTTGATGGAAAGAAGTAGGTCCCTACCAGCACTGTGATCCTCAGTTAGCCCCACTTCCCCTGTGTCAGTCATGGAGTTAAGATGGTGGCTACTGGCTTCTTTCTGACTTGGACAGTCTCAACTTTAGCTGTTCTTAGGATTCTACTTTTTTGGGGCACCTAAAGGTTTTATTTTAAAAGTTTTAATGATACGATAGAGATACATCATAATTATAAAAATTACTTACAGAATTAACAGATTTATATTGTTTATACTTCTAAATGCAGAGAACAGGGAACTGTCTACACATTGTATAAAATAAAATGAAAATTTAAAATGAATTCAAGTTCTAAAAGTGAGGTCATTTACCTAATTTTAAAATATGAACACAAAGACCTCTGAACTATAACACATTCATTGAAACTGCAAAATGATGTAAAATACAAAAAGCACAGCATTTGCAGGGAACCACAAACATTTCAACCATAATTACTTTCTGTTATAATAATTGTTTCTGTTTTGTCTTTGGAGAACTTTCACTTTATTAAGACAATCAGCTTAAGAATGTTTTTAGGCACTACAATTTGTAGTGTTTTGAAGACAATCAGAACAGTCTTCTAATGGGTCTACGGCTTTCAAAAAATCAAGTCCAATGCACTTTGGGGTTTGGCACATAAAACAATAATAGAAATGAAATCTGTTTTTAGAAGCAACTGTGTTTTTTTAAAAAGAATACACAGTCCCTACAAATGCTGCATGACATATCCAAGTCGAAAATTACCTTCTGTTGGCACTACATTTGCTTCACCAGTGCATTTTTATCCTACAACCACTAAAACAGCACAGTAAGCAAATTACAGAAAACAGAAAAAATAAAATAAAATAAAAGCAAAGATAAAAAACAAAAAACCTAAATATCTTTAACACGCAGTTTAGTTACATTGAACATTCTACTAAGAATAATGCATGCAAAAAAGGATGGTCTGTTTTTCAGATTTTTCTTTGAAGTTTTACATGGCAGCCTGACATCTCTCTCTCTCTCTCTCTCTCTCTCTCTCTCTCTCTCGGACACACACACACACACACGTATGACACACAATACAATAATACTATAGCAGTTAAATGAGAAACATCAATAAATTTTGTACGCAGATTCACGTCTTATGTTGTCACAAGCCCCTTGATAATTTTGGAAATTAACGGTGAATTCCTAGAATAAGGAACCAACATTCAGATACCAGGAAAATGCAAAAAATGCATGCAGATCTGAAACATGAACCTAAATGAAGCCCCAAATAAGGGGCTAGGGAGTAGACTTAACCACAGCATCAATAAATGTGGGTTAAAGCCACCAAAAGAAAGAATAGGGAAAAAAAAAAAAGGAAACAAACAAAAACCCTTCGCCTATCCCTTGACCTAAAAGCAATAAATGGAACAATTATTAAAGTAATCAAGTCACATTCTTCTACAGATTAGTAGATTATGTGGTATATAAAGCTGCTTAAGTTGCTTACAGAAAAAGCACAATGCAAGTCATTAAGTAAGGCTAAAACTGTTTCAGTTGACCCAACCCTCAGGATATATCATGTTGAACTTTATTTTTCAGCCCAAATTCACTGTACCACGTTATGCATATTTTTTATGTGTCCTAAATACACCCACTCACTGTGTGCCACAAATATCAGCTTGGGCTCATAGAGTCAGGATCAGCCTTTGGATTTCCATCCAGGGACTCCTAAGAGTCAATAGAAAGCACACAATGGGTGTACAGGATAAAACTTGTTCAAACACTCAAGAAACATATCTTAGGTTCTCAGTGCTTTCACACTGCATTGAGAAGCTTGCCTTTGGTTGTCTGAGGTGAAAAACTGGGCAGAATGAAGCTGTAGTCATGGACAGAGAATAGAGATACTGCATTTACATAGTGAGTAGTTCTTACCATTCAACAAAACATGATGAGGCACAAACCTTAAGGCTAAAATGGGAATCAAGCAAAACATGGGGAGGAAGGCCTTTAAACTACTGAATATCTAACTTCAAGACCAGTCACAGGAAAGAAGTCACCTAGACCTCCGGTGCAAAACTTCTGGTGAAGGACAGCACTTATGTCTAGCCTTCTGCCTACTAAATACACAAGATCAATTCTCTGGTTTCATAAAGTGTTCCATGAGACTGGTTTCACATACTGCCTTTCTCCTTGTTTTCAAACCATCAAGGTTCATCCAAAACAAAGAGATATGGGGAGATTTCGTTACTAAACCAATGACTTTTGCAGTTCTATTTTGGTTTACAACTACCATGCAGGAATAAACCATGAAAGGGTTCTGTGGCTCAAGGCTGCTATTATTTACTCCCACAAGCTAAAATGGATGACTGAACCCTATATGGTAAAATACCAGAGGCATGCAAAATCCTAGAGTCCACTGAATGGAATTCACATTAACAGCTGACCTGAAGCAAGAACATACAACACCATAAAAGTCTTTGACAGATTTAAGCTTTTATTTATCTAGACATTCTTTGTGGGAAAAGCGAGGAGTAAAAAGCCTCTGACCATAACCATATAGCAGTAAAAACAATGACGACGACAACAACAACAACAACAACAACAAAAGACTCCCAGAGAACTTGTTAGAAGACAATGCCATCCTTAAAACTTACATTTCTAATATAAAAGCAATGTGTTCTTCTAGAAACTTAAAACACATGTACACAAATCACTGATGTACTGTTGCCTTTTAAATTCATGAACTAATATCCAGGTTTCTAATTTGTACAAATTAACAGACCAAATGTGCCATCCAAAATGTACCTGCTTTATAACATGGGGACCAAGTACCTGGGTTTTGCTAAAAAGTATTTATGATTTAAAATGTTAAAAAAAGAAACAATTGCAATGCTCAGAATTAAAGGCAGCCTTTTAACCAGAGTTCTAGCCAGTTTGTACAACATGTGCTGTGGGACTATGGGTCTTTACTATTCCATTGTTTTTCATGTTTTGACTTTTAAGAGACTTAAATCCAAGTTTAAAAGGTGCACTCAAATTTTGACTTTCAAAACAGATTGAACATACCTACAAGCATTCTGTGACCAAACTTAATTTAAAATAAAGAATATAATAGAGTAAATATGATTAACTTGGGTCAAGCACTCCTGTTAAATTGTTAAATTGGCAAAAAAAAAATTTTTTTTTAAAGATTTTATTTATTTATTCATTTATCCCCCCCCTTGGTGCTTGTGCTCACTGGGTCAGCTAACCACGCCGTGCAGGCGGGCTTGCCTTCACCAGGAGGCCCCGGGAACCGAACCAGGGGCCTCCCATATGGTAAACGGGAGCCCTACTGATTGAGCCACAGCCGCTTCCTGGCAAAAATTATTTAACACAGATCCCAATCCACAAAAAAAGGACTGCCAACAGAGTGTGTGTTTATACATATATATATATATGTATGTGTATAAATATAGCACATATGTAAACACATAGGCATATAGATGGGTAGACATAGATATATATGTAAACAAGGCAGTAACAGAAATACCAAACTACGCTTGCATTGTGGAAGCAGAATAAGAGAGTGTTATGGTGAAGGGGAAATGGTTACATTCAATTATAGTTTTAGATGACTATGATACTAGCTTAACTTTTACCAAATGTGTCTGTAACTCCCCTTCAAACAGACAGGCTTCTTTTAAGAGGAAGGGGTTCCTTAAACAAAATGCTTTGTTTATATAAAAAATAGTACATATATCTGTACTATTCAGAACAAAACAGTTTTGCTGCCAGAGATGGTGGGTTTCTAGGGACATTTAAGGTTTCATTAAAAAGGATAGCAGTCAAGTCTTTATGTCTACAAATTATATATTTAATAGCTCTACAAATTTGGCAAAGTTCATGATGACATCTAGGATGTTTCACCAAATCATAGACATAAGTATGGAAATCATCATCAAACTTGATGAAATAGACAGATGGTTTGGTTTCTACTTGTTGAACGATCAAGCCTGTACATTTCGAGCCATCTTCTTTGGCATATTCCACATGTTTGCCTGCCAGGCTGTACACAACTTCTCCTGGTTCCCTTTCTGCTGGAGGAGAATCATTAGAAACAGGCTAAACGAGAACGTCCCCTTCTTTATAGTCATCTAAGAGCTGGTACATATACAAGACAGGATCTTTCTCATAGGTAATGTGAAAAAACCACGTGTTCATTATAGGCACGCGTGCTAAGACCATTCCCCTCCATTCATCTTTAGAGCAATCTTCTGTCTCAAACATATACTCCACTGCTTTGCCAATCATTGTGTCTGCTAAGTGTGCATCACCGATTCGAGATGTTGCAACTCCATCAGGGAGGACTTCAAAGGGAGAATCCCTTTCAATTTTTACTAAGTTCTAGTACATAAATACAGTCAAATTCATTGTATTTTATAAGATACAGATAAGGATTTACAGGAACCTGATCCTGATCTGTTCCTTTCCACTGTGTAACAGACCCATTCCCCTCTTTCCACCCATGTTGAATTCTGCAGCCTACGATGTTTAACACTGCTTAGATGTTTTTTTTGTGGGAAGTTCTTTTCTTCATCATGTTTATCAGATACACCAGCATGTCCTGCATCAGCTCTGGACTGCTGGCCAGGTGTCTTTCCAAATGGGGTCTTCATTCATCTGTATTTAAGTGAGCAGCAGAGCTCCTGGACTAGGGTGAAGACTCAGTACCCTCCAATTTGAAACTTTTCACAGAATTTCAATGTTCTTATTAATCCACCTTCCAAGAGTCTCGTTTACAAGTTCAGCAAAAACACTTAAAGTGCACAAGCACTCTGCCAGACCACATTCTGCAAGCCCCACAAGGACTACCGCTGTCCCTATTCTCAGACTCCCCACCCAGATCCCAACCTGAGCCAGACGGCACCTCCCCACACCTGCCAAGCATCTCTTGAGGATTATACTTTAGCTGTCAAATTTACTAATCAGTAGCTTGAAGATAGAGCCCAACCGTCTCTTCCTACCCTGTTTTGGGGAAGTGGAGCTTCCAGTTCCAGCTGTCTAACAGCTCCCCAGGTGGCTCTGCCTCCAGTGGAGGATGGGCACCAGCCTCTGTGCCTGGAGAGCTCTACTTAGAAATCTTCTCCACAGATGGGCACTGCCCTAATTCCATTCACTCAAGGATGTTACAGGATGCTCTTCTGACCGCCTGGAGACCCCAAACAAATCCTTTACTTAGCTCTGGATGATTACTAAATGTTCTGCAGCAGGAGCTGATTCTAGGAGCAGCTTTCTCTGCTGCTATCTTGCTGGATGGCACTTCTTCCTTTATTTTTTAACTGACACCTATTTAGATTAGGAAAAAATGTCACTTTGACTTGTAGCTTAAGTTTTGGGAATACACTCTTACTGTGATAAATAAATTTTGCCAAGAAAGAGGGAAGTGTTCTCCATAATCTTATAGGGATGGTTACATAACCAGTTGAGTTGCATCAAAGTTTATTAAATTGTTTGGTGCAAAATATAAACCTTAATGTAAACCACTGACCATGGTTGGTGGCTATGTTTCAATATTTGTACATCAGATCTAACAAACTTGCCATCTACATATAAAATGTTATTAATTGGGGAGGGGAAAAGGGGGGAAGATTTTTGGGTATAGAGGAGTCCCCTATATTCAGCACGGGATGTTTCTGTAAAGTTCTAAATCTTCTTTGAGAATAAAATGAAAAAAGGAAGACACTGGGCAAAATAAGGAAGAAAATGTCACTGTACATATAAGACAACAGACCTTACACCGAATAAATGGCAAAATGTCAAAAACAATTTTTTAAATAATTTTTCATTTTTTGTTATTAACCTAAATTTATATTTTTTATTTCTATTTATTCTTTTCAATTTTTTTCTATTTTATTTCTTATTTTTAAAGCTGTCATTATTATTTCATTTTCTTATTAATTTTTTTTGGCTATTTTTACAGGCTTCTTTTTAGAAGAAATTTTGGATCACAAAAAGTATACAGCTGTGGAAGGGGAGGATCATTGTACAAAGTGGTTTTTATGTGGGATACATGGGAGGCAACTCTCCTGCACAAACATATAAGGCATAGAAATGTGTTCAAATCTACGTGGGGCATCATCACTGTGGGTGGAGATTCCCAGAATATCCAAGGAATATCAAATTACCATCCTGGTGAGCTCAGACACATTCTTTAAAGGATCAGCAAGAATCCTCTGCGTACAGACAGGGCCAATGACTCTTAAAGGAGGATGGTCCATGCATGGGCCCTTGATATTGATGACTGTGCATATGCAACTGTACTCTTGAGGATGAAAGTTTGCCTAGTATAGGGTGCCTAAGAGATACCTCTGAGAGCCTCCCTGTTCTTAAATGTGGTGTGTCTCTAAGCCAAACTCAACATATAAATACATTACCTTCCCCCAAGCATGGGACATGACTCCCGGGGATGGGCTTCCCTGGAAATGAGAAATTACAACAAAACTCAATCTAACAATGCAACTGGAAAAAGACCTTGACCAAAAGGGTGAAAAGGAAAAGACAAATGAGTTTATATGACCAAGAAACTTCAAAGTGAGTTGGGTAGTCATTCCAAAGGTTACATTTATGCATGCCTGAGCAGGATTTGTTTGAATGCCAAATTAGATACTACCACAAATACCAGGGATCCTGTGGGCTCTGGAGACATCCAACATTAGTCAGTGCAGATAGGTCAGGAGTTTGGACCTTGTCAGTGGGACCTACTTTGGAATTTATGACCCTCAGTGTGATAGAGTTGGACTCAGTTGTGGTTTCCCTACTTATGGCTCTTCTGTCTTTCTATTTGAACCTATACTTAGTACTAGAGATGGTATGTGTATGTCCAAGTTACATAAACCTTTGGATTATACATGTACCAGCTTGGCCCTGAATCTCTACAGAATTGCACCACCTACTCTGCATTCCATTAGTCTCAACCAGGACAACAAACAAGGAGGTGCTGTTGAACAACTACCATACCAAGGAAGTGAGAGATTCTACAACTGCAAACAAGATAATCCATCCATTGCCCCCATGGGTTTGAAGTTCCCTCTCAATTAAGGTGGGGTGGACATCACGTCCCACAATCCTCAGGATTGGAGAATGAACTATGGACTAAAGTAAACTTATCAGTATTCTACTATAGATATATTTTGATTCTAGTAATGGAAGAAATTATATCATTGATGTGGAGGCAGTATCCACTGGAAGTTCAGAGGGCAGGGAGAGGGAAAAACAAGTGTAATCTGGGTGCATTTTCGGGACGTGGGTATTCTCCTACATGATAATGCAGCTACAGATGAAGGCCAGTATATATCTTGACTTAACCTACCAAATTGGGTGGGAGAGAGTGTAAGCTACAATGCAAACTATAACCAATATTAGTGGCAATGCAACAAAATGTGCTCATCCATTGCAATGAATGAAACTCACTAAAGAAGGATGTTGTTAATGTGGGAAAATGTGGGAGGTACAGTAACAATGCATATGGTAGTCCACCATATGTTTTACTTGAAATTTCTTAATCAAAGTATCTTAAAGCACATATAAATTATTTTTCAAAAACAAATAATTATAATTAAATACATTTCAGGTTTTCTGTTTAAGGTGTTGTGTAGTTTATATAACATAGGTTGGTGATAGTGCAATGCTCTGAAAGCTATTTTAAAAATAAATTGTAAAATGCAAGAACAAAAATTGTGTCTTTCCTCTTTTTAAAGTGTTTTCATTTCTATACTTCATATAATTTCAAATTACAATAAAATATGGCCAAATAATCAAGTTAATATATAAGTAAACACACATTATCTTTAGAAATACAGGAAGATCCTTTCCATTTGATCAAAAGTATACTCTCTGAAACTTGAAAAGAATTTTTTCTATGCTGTGAGATAATTCAGAGGCCTAAAGAGAAAGTAAAGGCCACATATTGAGGATTTCCCGACAAGGTATATCCAGTTCATTTCAAAGAGTAATTGACTGTGGAGAATCTTCCTACTTTGTCCCGCATTAAAAGTTGGTGGAAGTCCAGGTCATGTCAGGTTCTCCTGGATCCACTTGCCTCAGAGATACTCAGATGTAAGGCAGAGTAGTTGACAGTGCCTGGCACCTGTGGAGACCTGAGTGGAGAGGAGACAGCAGCACTGTTTAAATACCCAACCCACGCTGAAGGGAGGCACTCTGCCGGTAGGTTTGGCGCCACACAGAGGGATGGGAAAATTACCTTGTGCTGTGGTGGCTCCCAGGACCTCATCAAGAGTTTCCAGTGTTTTTCCCATTGTCACCATTGCGTCTTCTCATTGGAAGGGTTTTCATCTCTCTTGCTCTAGTACAAGGACTCATAAAGTTAACTCTGCATTCAACATTGTTGCCTTCCCTTGGCCTTTTTGTAGGATACTCCTGACAAACTAAATGCTGGATTTAATTTTCTTTTCTCTGATCTGCCTTTCCCCTCTCAAACACCACTTACTAGAGGATCGAGACTTACTTTCTCCTCTTCACTGCTCAAACTTCAGGCCCAATCCCAGTTATATTCAACTGTGAGGAGTAACCTCTTGCATCTTCATGATGCTTTCCCTGGCATTTCTCTTCATTGTGTCTCCCCACTTACTCAGACTGGAACATGCCGCTTCCCATTCCCTGCCATTAATAGCCGTGTTTGTACTCATTGTCTGACATAGGAACATTGTTTGCAATTGACTAGACTTAAAGTTGGAATACCGAATTTCCCTGGTGACAGAAATGTGACCAAGTCCTGTGCGGTTTCTCAGTGGGTAAGCGACAGTGTGGAGGGGTGGGCCATGATGGTCTTCCCCAATTTCCGCTGGGTTCTTTATTCTTGCTCAGAAAATTCATCTTGCAACATGCTTGAAAAGGAAGAAATCCATCACCATACAAATATGTCATTGAAAAAAAAATAGCCATTATTCTCATATAAAAAATTAAATGATATTACCTTCAGATGTCACCCCTAAATATACGGCATATTTTCCTCCAAAACGACCATATCTCTTCTTTTATTTTTTAATTGATAAATTTTAAATTAGGAAAAAAATGTTACTTTGACTTGTAACTTATGTTTTGGGAAAACCCTCTCTCTCTGATAAATAAGTTTAGCCAAGTGCGACGGATATGTTCTACATGATCTTTTTATGCTAGATACAGGCCATGTTGAGTGCCATCAAAGTTTATAAAAGTGTGTGGTCCAAATTAGAAACCATAATATAAACCATTGACCAATACATATATTTGTAGCTATGCTTCAATATTTGTACATCTGTTCTAACAAACTTGCCATCCCCATATAAAATGCTATTAATCGGGGAAGGGGGAAAGTAGTAAGCTGTTGGGTATATAGGAGTCCCCTCTATTCAGTATGTGACTTCTCTATAATGTCCTAAATCTTCTTTGAGGACAAAATAAAAAAGATAGTGGGGAATAAAATGTCAATATACATGTAGGAAAAAAAGACCTTACACTGAAGAAAGGTAAAAGTTCAAAAACAATATTTTTAATATTTTTCATTAGTTTCTATTAACCCAATTTTGTTTTTTTATCCATTTTTATTGTTTTAGATTGTTCTGTATTTTATTATTTTTGAAATTGACATTATTATTTCATTTACTTATTAATTGTATTTTGCTATTTTTATTGACTTCATATTGGAAAAAGTTTTGGATCACAGAGGGTCTACAACTATGGAAGGGGAGGATGATTGGTACGGGGTTGCTTTTATGGGGATGCATCAGAGGAAGCTCACCTGAACAAGCATTTAAGGCATAGAAATGTGTTCAAATGTTCATGGGAAATCCTCACAGTGGGTGGAGATTCACATATTAAGCAAAGGAATATAAAAGTCCAACCCTGAGGAGCTTTGAAACATAATGGATCAGTAAGAATCTCCTGAGCACAGACAGGGACAATGACTATCAAAGGAGGATGGTCCATGGATGGGCCCTTGACACTGACGACTCTGCATATGAAACTGTACTCTTGAAGTTGAAACTCAACCTAGTATTATACGGTGCCTAAGTGATGCCTTCTAGGAGCCTCTGTGTTGCTCAAATATGGCCTGTCTCTAATCCAAACTCAGGATATAAATACATTACCTACCCCCTGCATGGGACATTACTCCCAGGGATGACCTTCCCTGGCAATGAATAATTACTACTAAGCACCAACAAGTGATGCAACTAGAAAAATACCTTGAGCAAATGGGGGAAAAGGTAAAGACAAGTGATTTTATAATGTTAAGAGACTTCAAAGTGAGTCGGGAAGTCATTCCAGAAGTAACAATATTGCACGTCTTAGCAGGATCTCATGGAAAGCCAAAGTAGATACTAACCCAAATAGTGGGGATCATGTGGGCTCTGGAATCATGCAGACAGAAGAGACCAGGCAGATAGCTCAGGAGTTTGGTGCCTTGCTCACCAGTGTGACAGAGTTGGGCTCAGTTGTGTTGCCCAGCACTTGGCTCTTCTCTCCTTCTGTATAGTGTTAATTATTACTAGAGTTGGTATGTGTACGTCCAAGACACATAAATCTTTTGGCTATCCATATGCCAGCTGGGCCCTGAATCTCAACTCAATTGCATCACCTACTATCCAGTTCATTGTTCTAACCCAGGACAACTAACAAGGACATGATGATGGACAACAACCATAAACAGAAATCAAGAGATTCTACAATTACAAGCAAGAGCGTCCATCCATTGGCCCAATGGAAATGAAGCTCCCTCTCAATTAAAGGTAGAAGGGACACCACCAGCCCACAATCCTCAGGATGGGGAAATGAACTATGGGCTAATGTAGACTTACAATAGATATATTTTTATTCTAACAATGGAAGAAATTATGTCATTGATGTGGAGGCAATGGGCACTTTAGGTTCTGAGGACAGGGAGAGGAAAAAACAGAGGTTATCTGGGGACATTTTCAGGACATGGGAATTTTCCTGAATGACATTTCAAGAAGAGATGCAGGCCATTATATATCTTGCCTTAACTTACAGAATTGTGTGGGAGAGAGTGTGAAAAACAATGTAAATTTTAATCTACATTAGTGGCAATGCTCCAAAATGTGTTCATCCATTGCAATCAATGTACCTCAGTAATGTACCTCAATGTTGTTAATGTGGGTAAATTTGTGGTGTGTGGGGAGCAGGTCATATAGTAATCCCCTATATATTTTATGCGACATTTGTGTAATCTAAGTATCTTTAATATTTTTTTAAATTTAAATTAATAAATAAATAAAATAAAATACATTTCAAGTTTCTATTTAAGGTGACATATTCTTTATGTAATGTAGGTTGATGGTGCAATAACGTTAAATTGTTTTAACAGTAAATTGTACAATGCAAAAAAAATTTTTTCCTTTTCACTTTTTAAAGTATTTTATTGCTATAATTCATATAATATCAAATTACAATAAAATATGGCAAATAGAATAATAATATATATAAAATCACTAATCCAGTTAATATATATGTAAACAAAAATATCTTTAGAAATACAGGAATATCCTATCCATTTGATTAAAAGTATACTCTCTGGAAATTGGAACTAATTTTGTCTATGCAGTGAGATACTTCAGAGGCCTAAAGAGAAAGAAAAGCCACATATGCAGGGTTTTCCCGAGAAGGGTAAGTCTGTACATTTCAAAGAGGAATTGACTGTGTAAAATTGTCCTTCTGTGTCTCGCGTTTAAAGTTGATGGAAGTCCAGGTCATGTCGGGTTATCCCTGATCCACTGGCCCCATTGAGATTCAGATAGAGGTCAGAGTAGTTGACAGAGCCTGGCAGCTGGGGAGGCCTGAGTGGAGAGAAGAGAGCAGCACTGTTTAAATCCCCAGCCCACGCTCAAAGGAGGGAATCTCTTGGGAAGGTTGGAGCCACACACATGGTTGGGAAAAATACCTTGTGCTGTGGTAGTTCTCAGGACCTCATCAAGTGTCTCCAGTGTTTTTCCTATCTTCATCATTGTGTCTTTTATTTAGAAGGGTTTGTATTTCTCTTGCTGTAGTTCACTGACCAGTACAGTAAACTCTCCTTTGAGAATTTATTTCTTTTCCTTGGCCTTTCTGTAGATATCTATAAGGCTGGAGACTCTTAAACCCTCTTTCTCTCACCTGGTGACCTCTAAAGAGACCTCAGTATCTCTATGCCCCTTGTGAGCAACACTCATCTGGTCAAGGATTTGGCATTTGTCTTTAATGAGTGCAGCCATTGTGTCTGCAAGCTGCTTTACCCGTCTTCTACAAAGTTGACTTCTCAGAGACTGCACTAATCTGAGTAGACATAACAGACTCACCAAGAAACCTATGGCAGGGGTACACACCACCTGTGTCCACTGGAGACTATGATGGACTGTGTGCTCTGAATTCATGTCATCAGTCAGCAGCTCCATCACACCCTCTCCCAACTTCCTGAGGATCACCTCTAAGGAAAGCTCCACAGAAAGACACAGCCCTTCATGGCCCAGGAGTCACCACAGGGCCCTGCCCTGTAACCACGGATCCACCAATCACAGAAAATCCCAGAATCCCACCAGGAACTCAGTAGCAACTGAAAGTTTGAACAGATATTCAGTGAGCTCTTCTCATGGGGTATTTAGTGGTTAACATATTCTTGTCTTCATTAATTTCGAATGACCTTCCTTCTTGTCCTTTTTAAAATGTATTTGTTGATTATATTTTGAGATATAGTGAAATATTCCAATGTTACCTGAAAGATTTCATATTTTTTAGAGTTTAGACTTTCCCTTCCCAAGGTTTCCAATAGTAAAATCATGACTTTTCACCCATATTTTACCTTTCTTTCAACACCCAATACTGTTATGTGCACTTCTATTTTTTCTCCCTTATTGTGAACATCCTGCATCAGTTTGGTACTTCTGTTACAAAGGATGAACCAATATTATCCATTATTATTAACTAAAATTCGTAGTCCACATTAGAGTTGTCTCCTTGTGTTGTAAATTTCTATGGGTTTTGACCAAAGTGGCATGGGCATGCCATTTATCAAACATTACACTATCATACAGAATTTATTGGTGCTCTAAAAATACCCTGTGATCCACCTACTAAATCCCTGGAAATCAAAGATGAGTTTTAAGTTTTTCACAATTTAAAAGTGGCTCAAAAGAAGTCTAGTATTTGGGGAAATGTGAAAAATACCTGAAACTCAAATTTCAGTTTTCAATGGTATTTATTTTTATATATAGAAAAATGCTACTCATCATAATAAGGGAGATAAAGGAAAATACAGAGAAAGAACTAAAAGATATGAAGCAAGAAATGAATGAGCAATATGGGAATCTCTTGGTGAGATTTCAGAAACAGAAATACTGGTCTTCATGAACTCAATAACTGAGATGAAAAATTCACTGTTTTGTGGCAACAACAGATTGGAGGTAGCAGAAGGAAAAATCAGAGATCTCAAAACAAAACTACTGAAATGATTCACAATGAAGAACAGAAAGGAAAAAGAATGTGATAGTCATTATTTGAAGTGTAATTAACAGTAATGAATTATGATTGTGATTGTGGTTGAAAGGGGAAGTTTAGGTTCATGTATGTCACTAGAATTAAAGCTAGAAGATAAAACATAGCACTGTATAACATACTGAACTCTGTTGTTGAGGATGACTGTGGTTAACAATACAAAGATAAGAATATTCTTCCATGAACTAGAACAAATATATATCAATATTAAAGGCTTAATAAGAAGGTAGTATAGAGGAAGAAAAAAAACAACTAATAAAACTATGGATGACATTTAACAAGAAGAATGTAATATTCTTTCCTCAGTTGTAACAAAGGTAACATATCAATGCTAAGAGTCAATAATAAGGAAGTGTAAGGGCTTTGGGATTTTACTTTTTACAACAAGAGAATGTTCTCAAATCGACTGTGGTGATGAATGCACAATTCTCTGATTAACCTGAGAATCATTGATAGTACTCTTTGAATGAATTATATGGTTTGTTAATATAACTGTCCTTAAAAAAAAAAGGTTTTCTTCAATGGTTGCAAGATAAATGGTATAATAAATGTGAAACGGTTTAGTTTCTCCAAAGAAGTCTATTACAGAATGTCAAAGTATAGTTTGATCATCATTTTTATTGTGTTCAATTTTCCTATATTAAAAATCTGGTTGAAATTCTAAGTGAACCGATTTTCTAAAAGGCCATAGATTATTGGTTATTCCATTTAAATAAAGAATATTTATTGACATAGCATTTATGTTTATAGAGTAGCTATATTGATTTGATCTGGTATATTCTCTTGGCATTGTAATGGACCTATTATATCAGTCTTTATTAATTGAGGGAGCTGTCGGCCTTATAATTGGATATTGATCTTTTCATATCTAAGTCACTAAATCAAACATAGACCAAACTGGTAGTAACCAAGAATGATTACAGCTAGAAGAGGAAACATGGCTCTATTTGGTGGTTTCTGTGAAGTATATTTAGGTCACATGGAAGTACATTGGGATTATTGCTGAAAGAACATGGGATTATAAGTGTAGTCACTATTGCTTTTCTATAGGTAGATGGAAATAGATGTAAGGCCCAGGGTCTGATAAAGCCAAGAGACATCTCTTTATTATTGCAGAAAGTTCTGTTCTACTCTGAGACTATCCCAGGTATTTCAATTAGTACAATTAGTTTTCTTAAGATTTAGTAAGATGAGAAATGAGAATGTATTGATAAACAGTCTAGAGACCTAATCAGAACATGCCTGGGGAAGGGGCTTTACTTCCTAACATTTCCTTATGATCTTGTCTCTGTGCTGCTCATCAAGCTGTTCTCTGTTCAATAACTGCAAAGCAATGCTATTGAGACAGTAGGGTTACTTTTAACACTGACCCATAGTTCTCTATATTTTAACATAGACTTTAATATTAAGAGAAAACTAATTGCAGGATGGAGGACAATTGCCAAAAATGTTTTCCTTAATGTTTTTTTTTTTTTTTTAATTCAGGAGCTTCAATTGAATATAATGTTTTCAACTTACTATTCCTGTTTTCATAAACTCCTTGCTAACATTATTTGTTGCAAGATAAATTTGGATCTGCTCTTAATGTTTGATAAATTGATACTTGCAATCTTATTAAAGAAGTAAACATCACTATCATTTCATTTCTAGAGAAGGTAACTTAGATTACTGCTTTGCAAATATTTAAATTACCATTTTTTAAAAATTTCTAAACTATCATGATCAATTAATATGTGATATTCAATAAAAATTAAATACCAGAAAATAAACACATTAAAAAAACACACAGAGCCTAAGAGACTTATGGGCCATCATTGAGTGTAACAATATGTGCATTATGCATTATGGGAGCAACAGAAGACAAGAAAGAGCAAAAGATGAAGAAGGAATATTAAAAGAAATAATGGCAGAAAACCTCCCAAATTTATTGAAACACCTGAATATGGACATTCAAGAAACACCCTCCCCCCCCCCAAAAAAAAAAAAAGCCAAACAGGATAAACTTTAAGAGAACCAAACCCAGGCAGAGAAGAGATTCCTAAAATCCACAAGAGAAAATGAATGTCTTATATACAGGAATGTCCCAATAAGCGTTAAGAGCTGATTTCTCATCAGAAACCATTTAGGAAAGAAAGTAGTATTAGTAAATATTTAAAGTGATGAAAGAAGCAATTGCCAACAAAGAATTTTATATTGAGCAAGACAGTCTTTAAAAAATGAGGGAGATATTAGGTCATTCCCAGATAAACAAATGCTGAGGGAGTTTATTAACACTAGATCTGCCCTACAAGAAATGCTAAAGGCAGTTCTTCACACCAAAAAGAAAGGACATTAGACAGTGATAGAAGTGACATAAAGAAATAAAGCCCTCCGTTAATAAATGGGTAACATAAATTCAAGTAAAATTTTGTTATATATATATATTTTTTGGTATGTGCCTCCACTTTTTCCGTTTACAGGTTCTAAAAAGCAAAATGAATAAACAACAATGAAAAACCTATGATTTTGAACTGACATATAAGGATATAATTTGTAACAAGTGAAATAAAAGAAGGGGAGATGGAGGGGTATAGGATCAGTGTATGTCCATGCTACTGAAGTTAAGATCATATAAAATCAAATATGACTGTCATAATTTTGGCACTTAAATTTTAACCTCATAGGAACCTTAAAGAAAATATATAAAAATATACACAAAAGAAATGATGAGACATAAAACAGTACACTGAAAAACTCAAATATAAAAGTGGGCATTAATGGAAGACTGGAAGGACAAAAAAGTTATAAATCATACAAAGACCATATAGCAAAATTGTAGAAGAAAGTCCTATACCATGATTTGTGACTTTAAATGTAAATGAATTAAAGTCTCCAGTAGAAAGACAGAGTTCGACAGAATGGATTAAAAAAGAAGAAGAAGAAACATAGTCCAACCACATGCTGTCAAAAGAGACTCACCTTAAACTCAAAGATGCAAGTAGGCTGAACGTGAAAGGATGGAAAAATATACCATGAAAATAGTAAACAAAATAGAGCTGGGGTACCTATAATATTAGATAAAACAAATTTTGACCAAAAATTGTTATAAGGGGAAAACAATGTCACTATATACTGAAAAAGGGGACAGTTCAAAAAGAAGACTTCACAATTATATGTGCATCCAATGGAAAGCCCCAAAATAAATGAAGTAAATTTTGACATATTTGAAAGGAAATATAGATGGTTCTAGAAAAATAGTAAAAGACTTCAATATACCACTTACAATAATGGCTAGGACAATTTAGAAGATCAAAAGGAAATAAAAGATTGAATAATACTCTAAACCATCTAGATCTAATAGATATATATGGAACACTTCACCCAAGAGCAGCAGAATGCGCATTCATTCTTCTCTAGTGTACATGAATCATTCTCTTGGATTGATCATATGTTAGGTCATAAAACAAACATCAATAAATTTTAAAATGTGGAAGTCATACAATGTATCTTCCCCAACCACAATGGAAGGAAGGAAGGAATCAAAAAAAGAGGGAAAACAGAAAAATTCACAAATATGTGAAAATTAAGCAATGCACTCTTAAGCAGGCAGTGAGTCAAAGAAGATCAAAAAAATTTAGTAAATATCCTTAGGCAAATGAAACCAAAAACACAACATATCTGAACTCATGGGAGGCAGCAAAGGCTGTACTGAGAGAGAGTTATAACTCTTAATGTAAACTTTAAAAATGATCTCAAACCAGATATCTAACTTTCTAACTAAAGGATCTAGAAAAAGGAGAGGAAACTAAATCCAAAGCAAGCAGAAGGAAGGAAATAAAAAAGACTAGAAGAAAACTAAATGAGATCAAGTTTTAAAACATAGAGAGACTCAGCAAAACCAAAAGTCTTTACGAGACTGACAAAAACAGAGAACACAAATAAATGAAATAAGAAATGATTGGGGATATTACAACAAACCCTAGAGAAATAAAAGGATTATAAAGGCTACTATGAACAACTGTACACCAACAAATCAGATACCCTACATGAAATGAATGAGTTCCTAGAAACAGGCAAACTACCTACACTGACTAAAGAAAAAACAGAAGATCTCAACAGACCAATAATTAATAAAGAGATTGATTCAGTAATCAAAAACCTACCAACATCCATATTTAATAGTAATCTTTTGATTATGTTCTTTCATAATCTGTAACAATGTTCTACAACAATGCAAAGTGTAGGCAGAGAAATGATGTATGGAAAGTGGGCAAATTATGCATGACTGCATTGTAAACTCACAACTTCTCTAATAAAATATATATATATTTAAAAAAAGACACAGAATTTTTAAAAATCTGCTAACCAAGAAAAGCCCAGGACCAGATGGTTTCACTGCTGAATTTTACCACACATTCAAGTAGAATTAATTCCAATCTGGCTCACCCACTGCCAAAAAATAGAAAATGCTGGAATACTCCGTAACTTCTTCTATGAGATCAACGTCACCCAAATATTAAATTTAGATAAAAAAAAAAAAAGATAGAAAAGTACAGAATAATATCTCTTATGAATATACACGCAATACCTCAACAAAATGTTAAGAAACCGAATACAACAGAACATCAACAGAAATAGACACCACGATCGAGTGGAACTTATCCCAGGTATGAAAGAATAATTCAACGTAAGAAAACCAATTAATGTAATACAACACATTAATAGAATTAAGGGGAAAAATTATCATCTAATTCATGCAGAAAAGGCATTTGACAAAATCCAGCACCCTTTCTTCATATAAACACTTTGAAAACTAGGAATAGAAGGAAACTTCTTGAACATGACAATGCATGTAAAACACACAGCTAACATTATACTCAATGGTGAAAGATGATAGCTGTCCTTCTAAGATCAGGAATAAGACAAGGATGCCACTGTCACCACAGTTATTCAATACTGTACTTTAAGCTCTCGTTAAATTGCTAAGGCAAAAAAAGAAATAAAATGGACCCAAGTTGGATAGGAAGATGTAAAGCTTTCCCTGTTTGTCGATGGCATAATCTTATAAACAGAAAATCCTCAAATATCCACCAAAGGGATTATAGAGCAAGTAAATCATTTCAGCAAAGGGGCAGTGTACAAGATAAGCATGCAAAAATCAGTAGTTTCTTACCCTATTAATGAAAAATCTGAAGAGGAAATCAAGATGTCAAGTCTACGCAAAGCAGTTGACAGATTCAATGCAACCCCAATCAAAATTGTAACAGGCTTCACAACAGACATGGAAAAGCCAATTCTCAAATTTATATGGAAAGGTAAGGGAAACTGAATAGCCAAATCCATATTAAAAAGACAATAATGAAGTTGGAGGACTCACACTTCCCAACTTTAAAACTTATTACAAAGCTACAGTAATCACAGCAGCATGGTACTGGCACAAAGACAGACAAATAAACCAATGGAATCTATTAGAGAGTTTGAAAATAAACACTCATATCCACAGCCAATTGATATTTGACAAGGGTATCAAGTCCACTAAATTGGGAAATAAAAGTCACTTCAACAAATGGTGATGGGAAATCGGGATATCTGTATGCAAAAGAATGAGGATGGTCCCATTTTTTGAACCTATAATTAGCAATATACTAGTTAAGTATATGTCCCAGATACTTAAATTCTCAGTCATTTATATGCTGGTAGGGTCCTGGACTCAGACGAGTTGAAACAACTAAGCTCCAGTTCACTGAACACTCCCAGGACAACTTACAAAAGGATGAAGATGGAAAACACCCATCCCGAAAAAAACAGAGTATCTATGACTGCAAGCAAGAAAGTTGCATCCATTTCCCCCATGAAATCTAATTTCCCTCTCAATCAGAAAAAGAGTAGTCATCCCCATCCTAAAATCCACAAGATTGAGGATTGAACAAAAATAAGGGGAGAATGCAACTATGGACTAAAGTAGACTTTATTATTCTAGCAATGGAAGAACTTGTAACATTGCTATAAAGGCAGTGGCCACCAGATGTTCTGAGGGGAGGGAGACGATGGCACATGTAACATGGGGCATTTTGGGGACATTGGAATTGTCATGCATGACATTGCAATGATGGATACACGCCATTATACATTTTGTCAAACCTATAAAATTGGGTGTGCAAAGTATAAACTATAATGTAAACTATAGACCATGGTTACCAGTAATGCTTCAATATGTGTTCATCAATTGTAACAAATATACCACACTAATGAAAGAAGTTGTTATTGGGGAAATGTATGGAAAGGGGAGGAAGTAAGGTATATGGGAATCCCCTATATTTTCAATGTAACATTTCTGTAATCTAAATCTTCCTTAATAAAATGAAATAAAATAGAAATAAAATAGAACGAAGGTGGAGTCCTACCTCATCCCAAATACAAAATTAACTCTAAATGAATGAAAGACCTATGTATAAGAGCCAAAATTATAAAACTCCCAGAAAAAAACATAGGGAAGCATGTTCAGGACCTTGTTTTAGGCAATAGTTTCTTAGACTTTACACAAAGAGCATGAACAATAAAAGAAAATGTAGACACATGGGTCTTCATCAAAGTTAAAAACTGTATGTATCAAAGGACTTCTTCATGAAAGTAAAAAGAAAATCTAAAGAATTGGGGGAATATGTTCAGAAATCATATATCCAATAAAGTTTTAACACACAGAATATATAAAGAAATCCTACAACTTAACAACGTAAAGACAAACAACACAGTTTTAAAATGTACCAAATGTTTGAATAGACATCTCTCCAGAGAAGATATACAAATGACCAAAAGGACATGTAAAAATGCTCAACATCATTAGCCATTGGGAAAATGCAAATCAAAACCTCAGTTAGATACCATTTCACAACCCCTAGAATGGCTAATATTTGAGAATAATGAAAAACTACAAGTTTTACAGAGTATATGGAGAAATAGGAACACTCATTCATTGTTGGTGGAAATGTGAACTGATGCAGCTGCTGTGGAAAACAGTTTGGAGGTTCCTCAGAAAGATGATTGTAAAATTACCATATGACCCTACAATCCCACTTCTAAGTCTGTCTCTCACTCTCTTTCTTTTTTTTTTAGATATATTTATTTTGTTCTAACCACACCCCCACACGCGACGCTCTTTGTCCCATGCTTGCTATCTGCTCTCTGTGTGTTTCTCTATGTCCACTTAGCTTCTCTTCAGGTGGCATTGGGAACTGATCCTGGGATTTTCCAGAGTGGAGGGAGGCTGCTCAATCTCCCACACCACCCCAGCTCTCTGTTGTGATGCGTTGTCCCATAAACTCTCCTCTGTGTCTCCATTCTTTGTGCCATCCTGCTGCACCAGCTCTCTATGCAGGCTAGTATTTCTTGCGGGCCCACATGGATTCAGCAGGAGGCCCCAAGAATTAAACCCTGGACCTCCCATATAGTATGTAGGAGCCCAATTGCTTGAGCCATGTCCACTTCCCTTATACCTCTCTTATTTTGCCAAAGACTGCCAATGCAAAATAACAAAAATGTGGTGGCTTTTATAATAGGATTTTAATTTGCAGTAAATCTCATAGTTCTCAGGGGTGAAATGTCCAAATCAAGGCAACATCAGAGATGCTTTGTCACCAAAGTCAGCTACTGGTGATCGGGGAATCCTGCCACATGGTGAGACAAATTGGCACCAATCTAACCAAGGATCTGCCTTCCCTTCAAGGCTCACTGTCTCCTGGAGCTCAGCTGTGGGTAGTCAGCCATATGGCTTGTCTCTTTCCAGGCATCCTCTCTGAGCCTCAGCTGCTCCAGTTTCTCCCTGAGCCCAACTGTGGGCAATCAGGCATATGGCTCATAACTTCAGTATAGGGTTCTCTATGGCTCAGCTTCTTGCAGGCTTAGTGCCTCAGGTTCAACTGCTAGCGACCCTTGATTCCTCTCTCTCACATGGCCAGGTCAAAATGGCAGAGCTCCCTTCTCTGTGTGTCTTCTTTCTCTCTGCCTCCATTTATATAAGGATCCAGTATTGAGGGCAAAGACCTAACCTGAGTCACAACTCACTGACATCATCCAAACAAAAGCAATCAGAGTTGGGAGCAGATGTAGCTCAAGTGGTTGAGTTCCTGCTTCCCAAGTATGAGATCCTGGGTTATAGTCCCTAGTACCTTCTGAACAAAACAAAAAACAAAACAAAACAAAACAAAAAAACAATCTAAGTAATTGATCTAATCAAATTCCCTTAACCAAATGTAAAGCAATCAAATGATCTCACACTCCCAGGAATGGATTAGTTCAAAAATATAATATTTTCAGGAAGAGATTAATCAAATTAAAACTGAAATTGTCACATTACCGAAAAGAATTGAAACCAGGAACTCACACAGATATTTTCACCAATATTCATAGGAGCATTATTCTTGCCAAAAAATGGAAGAAATGTTTAATGGATAAACAAAGTGTGGTGGAATAGTCTTCATCTGTGAAGAGGAAGGAAGTTCTGATAACATGAGACAAGATGAAGAATCTTGAAATAAGCCAGACACAAAAGGACATATATATGATCTCATTGATAAGAAATAAATAGAATAAGCAAACTCAGAATCAGAAACTAGAATAAAGTTTACAGGGGCCAGGGAAGGGATATGGAAGTGTGAATTAATGCTTAATTGCACAGATCATCAAGGTGATTATATCCCTCAATGGTGACTGCTGCTCTCAAATGAGTCTGCTCTACACAGCCATGTCTTTTTTTCTTTTTCTAAAGGAAGCTTTAGATTACATAAATATTACATAAAAAATATGGGGATAGGGAGGAATATAGGGGATTTACACATAATGCACTTCCTCCTCTTCACACAATCTCCCCCACCAGCAACATATCTCATTAGTGTCACAACCATGTCTTTTCACATTTTCAGTTTACCTCTCTCTAATAACAGTTCCATTGTTGCTGGCCCAAAGTTGCAGCACCAGAGCCCTTGAGGCTCCCTTATACCACCAACCCCAACCTTTGTAATCAGTCCTTTGTAAATACACATTCCTTTAGTTGTCTTTTTTTTGAGTGAACAATCTGTTTTCCTTAGGAATTTGATAAAGTATATGATACTGAATTAAGTTGCTTAATATTTATTAGCTTGTTTTCTTATTTATAAATTAAAATAATGTAACAACTGCACTTTAGATCATTCTGATGATAAAAAGTGATGCTTTAAATAGAGTGTTTGAAACAGTAAACACTCAAAAATATAATCATTATGGTTATTTTATTGTAAGGATGCAGTTCACTGTGTACAATAGAAAACTCAACTAGAAGTGATATAACTAAAATGAATGCTTAACACCCATTAAAAGAAATACAAAACCTCCTTTCAGATTTATTTTGTGGTTCATTTTGTGTTTTCTTTAACCCTTTTTTGGGGTAATCAGAGTGGGCCAGGCCCCTGGGCAGGAGAAAGCTGTCTCCTGGCATCTTTTTAATACCAGGTACCCTGTTGCTCAGCCCCTGAGCAGCTAGAATGAAATAAAGTTAAAAAATAAAATAAATTAAAAAAAATTTAAAGGAATAAAACAAAGGCATATAAAACAACAAATTTCTTGATGAAAATTGAAAATCTTATATTTTAGAAGTAAAAATGAAAAATACAAAACAAGATGTTTCAGGGATGTTTAAATCAGGTGCTTGACACCATTATCTAAGACCTAAGTTTGTTCTGTCTTCTCAACCCTAAAAGGCATGCTGCCTGATATATGAACACATACTGGAGGAAAAGGGAATAATAGTCATTAGGAAACCACTCTATCGACACTATTAAGTACACAATAGGAAGGGGGCTTCTTGACATCTCTGTCAGCACCTGACCTGTCTGTCATCACATCAATGTGGTTGGGACCAGAGAGAGTCTAGCAGAGTTGGAGTGAGCAGAACAG
This sequence comes from Tolypeutes matacus, assembly GCA_026826555.1. Lineage (NCBI taxonomy): Eukaryota > Metazoa > Chordata > Mammalia > Cingulata > Chlamyphoridae > Tolypeutes > Tolypeutes matacus. Next base: position 1,585,392 of record JAKSZT010053947.1, on the reverse strand, counting down.
GGTCTGAATGAAAAGGAAAAATACCTTCAGGGAAACCAGTAAGTGAGGAAGAGCTGCTATATTTGGTGTGATGATTAGGCTCATGTGTCCACTTGGAGAGGTAATGGTGCCCAGTTGTCTGGCCAAGCAAGCACTGGCCTAATTGTTACTATAAGAATATCTCATAGACTTGAATTGCCAGTAAATTATTGTATCTGTGGCTATTTTCATCTACAATCAACTGAAATTCGCTTAAACAACAAGAGATATCTCATCCAATCAATCGGAGGCTTTAAAAGGAGAAGTGATGCTTTCAGCAGTCAGAAGAGAAAATATTCATCTCAATTTCAGCCAGCCAGCTTCTCCTGGGGAACACATTGGAAATCTTCTTCAGAGTTCCTGGCTTGAAGCCTGCCCCATGGAATCTGGACTTGTGTATCACCACAATTTGGAGAGACAACTTTACAAAGTCTCATAATATTTACAGGTGTCTCCTGTCAGTTCTCTTTCCCTAGAGAACCCTGACTAATACACCTGGTAACAATGATGAGCCCAGTTGCAGAATATATCCCATAACTTTGACAAATGATTCTACTTCAGTCCCAACCTGATAGATACTGTAGCCTTTTCCCCACTAACAAAGACAGTAACTAATCAGGGGCCTGAGGTTGCCAACATTAGAAACCATCTCTGGCTAACCTAATCAAAACAAGCTGGCTTTCAATGGAGAGATGTAAGGCAACTCAAAATCAGCGGGAGTGCTAGAGAATCTGTCTATAAAAACAGAGAGGAACCAAGAAAGATTAACTACAAAGGGTCCTTCCCTGGGATGTCTGCTAGAGGAAGGTCAACCACTGTGGCTGATTCTGCTGCCTCTCATCATTGTCATCACTGTCACTCATTGAAGCATTCACCCTTTGAATTTTTGCAGGTGTTACTCCTGATTTAAGGCCCAGACGGGCATATCCAAGTGACCAGGCCTCGTTCATTTGCATATACCCTAATGGCCAAGAGTAAGGAAAAAAATCAGCCTCCTCTGATCTTCCATAGGCTCTCCTCCAAAGCACATGGTGTAATCTATTCTAAAAGTATATCGAAGTCTATTACTTCCCTGTTGGATATCCTTCCCGGAACTCACAGCACCCGTGATCCAGCTCCTACTAGTCTCATCTGTTTTAAGAGTAAGAGATATCCCTCTCTCATTTAACCCTAGCTGCAGACCTTCTTTACTACCATGCCCCACATGCTCCCTCCCACAACAGGGCTTGCACTCTTACTTCTATCTAGATTCTTCCCCACCACCTGCTGGTCATTAGCTCACTCTTAGTAAACCTTTAGGTCTCCATCAAAATGTTAGTTTATCAGGAGAGCTTGGCTACTTCTTCATGACTGGGCTAGTATCCCACTGTTTTCCAGCAATATTTAGTTCTCTTATCTATCACTTTAATACTAATCCATCCGTACACTCTCCCTAGACTAAGCTATGAGGACAGGGATAACTGAGTCCAACACTGCCTGACACCTTCTGGTACTCCACAGCTGCCCTCTCGTCCCGGTCCCTGATGCAACTGTTGTTCCCAATAGGCATCTACATCAGTGCTTCTCAAGCTTTGATACCTATGAACCCCAAGAGGAGAACGTGAAAAAGTGAATTCTAATTCGGGCAGGTCAGGAGGTTCTGTGTTTCTGAAAAACTCCCTGAGATATCAATGCTCCTGTTCCATGTAACACACTTATTAAATCAAATGAGGTTCAAGATGTTTCCACTGAGAATTCCAGGACCACGGAGCCAGGATGGTGTCGGGCAAGGAGTTTATCTCGCTTGTCTCCAGGTGCCCAGCTTAGAGGTAGCAGTAATGCTGTCTCTGCCCAGCAAATTGATGCAGGATAATGGTCTTAAAGGGTCCCAAACAATAGCTAGTTTCTGACTCTACCCACAGGGTTTCAGTAAGAAACAAGTCAATTGAAAGAGACTGCAGAGCTTGAAGCCAACTTAGCTTGTACATGTAGAATGTATTTTCAGATCCAAACACTTCAGCTGAGCCCCCACGTGAGGGCTATTACCAGAGCGAATATTTCGGTTTGAAACTGAAGCTCCTGAATTATAACACAGAATACCCAAAGGGAAATGCTTGAACAGAATCTGGCACCCCAACATCACAAGGACAGGTGAACAATGTCTATATTTATGGAAAGGAAGTTCAAACGGTGGCACTCCCACAAGAACATTAAGTAATATTTTGGGGGGATTAAACTGTTTATTTACTAAGCTTTTCCATTTTGATGTTTCCTTTCAAATTTAAGCTACAGAACAGAATATATGGCATAATGTGTCTTTTGGAATAAAGATGAGGACTGCATTATCAGGTTAGATGATAAATGTAGCCTTCATGATCATGGATTGTGTGGTCTCTGTAACTTCCAAGAGTTAACCCCTCCTCTCCTGGTACCACACTTCCTTCTGCCCCTCTGTATTGTAAAGTCCTGCGACCATGTTGTACTGAACATGAATGCCCCCAAACTGCCCATTTCAGATGGTGAATTTTACACAAAAGTGTTTTGGGTTCAAGAGCAAAATGCTAATCTTGGCTTTTCAAGTGTTTATTTCTCCGAACTGTACTGTAAGGCCGTGGATGAAATTCTTGAAATTTAGCTCAAAATTGAAATTAACTTGTCTTACCATTTTCCCAAACCAAATCACCTTCCTGCATAAGTGATTCTAACAATGTCTTCAGTGTAACTCACAGATTGGCAGTAAGAAACCAGCTAAAAACTGGTAGGATGTAAATTCTCTCAGCATGTCACACCTTAGATGCTGGAAAGCTTCCTAAAATACATAGAATCATGTTGTATGCCTCTTACTGAAATATTTATGTTTATTCTAGAAGAAAACAGTTCATACAATTTAATGTCTTATTTTCTCTATCCTCAATTATGTTTGTAGAGCAGACAGAAAATTAAGTCGAGCAGCTGCTGAAGAAAATGCAAAGAAAATATGAAAGACTTTTACACATTCTGTTCAAGTCTCTCTTCTAAAAACCAGAGCCCTTAACTTTCAGGTCTAGATGTGGCAAGAAAGTTTTGGAGTCCTCTTAAGTTGGAGACCCTGAGCTTTTGGGTGTGCTTGCTGCATTAATATAAACCAGTTAGGCATTGTCTTCATAGCTATTTATCAAAAAGCTAGCTCCTCACTTTACTGTCATGCAGGAGAGACCTTGGCAATCAGCCCCGTGTCTGATGCCTTCTGAAACTGTACTTAGGGTCTATTGTTTGTAGTGGTTCTGAGCAATATCCAAGAGGCGAGCCTCCTAGACATTGGAAGATCATAAACCAGCAGCATAATATACTCACTTGTGTTAATGGACTCCAGAGCAAGAAATGGAGAGAGGGAAATGTTTGATTGTAACATGTAGACATTTGAGACAGTGAAATTAAATGCAAAATAAATGTTTGTTTGGTTTCAAATGAAAATACAATGAACCCCCATCCACTGGTTATCATGTAAGTCCATGCTTATTCTCCTAGATAACTATTGCCACATGAGTCAGGGGGAGTGTGAATATCCTACATGAGGTACACTTTTTGAAGCCACTGTAATAGTGACATTCCTTGCTCAACATAACAGAATTATGGTGGTCACACCTACTGTGACTTTGATTGGTTTTACTAATATAAAATCTCGTGGCAATCATTAACAGGTGTGACTAATTCTCATCAGCCCAGATCTCTCTGAATCCAAATTTTTTAATAGTAAAAGATAATGCAGTTCTTCAAAATTTCTGCTTTCATTTCTGATGTTATTTCAACCACCTTGACAAATATATAAATTCCCTTAGGTTCTTACCTCTGTCATGTAGGTTTCTCCTCCAACACTCTTTAAGACCATGAGGAAAAAAAGCTATGTAAATTTAATTCCTATCCATCCACCTCTTACATGCTTTCTCTAAGAGACCACAAAATTTAGTTTTATCTCTGGGAAGAAGAATTTAAATAATTCTAACTATTCACCCCGTTGCTTTCTAAGAAGTCTTACCTTGGAAGTCTTTATTCCTACCCCACCCCATAATCGCATGACTGAAAATTCCCATTTGTTTTTACTCAAGGTTAATGGCGAGAACACATCTCAGGCTTAACAATACTGAAGCATGGAAGATTCAGTTAAAAATATTCTGCTCACATTCCTTCAAACTGCACATTTCATGAGGTGATTTCAACTAAGTTAAACTTGCAGAGCTCAAAAATCCATAATTGATTGCATTAGTTCCCAAAACAATTGATGATGGATCCATGACTTCTAACTGGCAATAGCCAGTCCACCAACTGGAGAAGAAACAATTGGTTAGCTTGAGTTCCAGCTAGTTATTTTTTTGGGGGGCGTGGGTGGCACTAAGAAAATAATAGGCTATAAATTTAATACCTTGATGACTCACATAAATGAAATATGTCTAATTGCACAGAACACACATGCTTCAAAAAAGGAAGGCTAATAAAGCCTAAAATTTTTATTTCACAACCATTATTTCAGATTCTCTCTCTTCTGCATGGATATCTACATCCTTCAATAGGGTTGGGACATTTTCTACCATTATTTCTTCAAATATTCCTTCTGCCCTTTTCCCTTCTCTTCTCCTTCAGGGACAACCATGGCACATATATTTGCACGTCCTCTGCTGTCGTTTATTTCCCTGAGAACTTGTTCAAGTTTTGCCAAACTTTTCTTCATCTGTTCTTTTCTATGTTCACTCTCAGAAGCAATTTCTTCAAGTTCACCAATACATTCTTCTGCCTCCTCAAATCTGCTATTATATGATTCCACTGTATTTTTAATTTCATTTATTGCACCTTTCATTCCCATAAGATTTGCGATTACTTTATGTATGCTTTCAAATTCTTTTTTGTGCTCATCCAATGTCTTCTTAATATCCTTAATTTCTTTAGCCATCTCATTGAATTTATTAAGGAGACTTCTTTGAACATATATAATTAGTTGTCTCAACTCCTTTATGTCATCTGGAGTCTTATCTTGTTCCTTTAACTGAGCCATAACTTCCTGTTCCTTGGTGTGGATGGTAATTTTTTGTTGGTGTCTTGGCATCTGCCTTACTAGAATATTTATTCTGGGTGCAGTTTTTCTCTTTAGTATAGGGCTTCCTGACCTTTCTCTCTTGCTAGTTGGGTAATAAGAGCCAAAGATGTAGTAGGTGCTGTAAGCGGTGTAGGTTCAAGCTGCCCTCAGTGCCCTCAAGGTCCAATGAAGCTTCTCCCAACTTTTTCCTTTGCCAGGGGTAGGGACAGAGCCACAGCTGTGTGGAATAATCCAAGTCATGCAGACCTAGACGGTAGTTGTCCAGAAAGACTGATGAAGCTTCACTCCCCTTTCTTCCCTGTCTGGGGCAGGGATGGAGCAGCAGATGTGGGCAGCAATCTATGCAGTGCAGGTCCAAGATGACCTCAGTTGCCCCAACAGACTTCCGATTATTCAATCTGTGCCAGCCAAATGTACCTGCAGTTACCTGGATAGGCTGTTGCAGAGCATGCCAGCTTCCTCCCTGCTTAAGATGGGGCTGAAGCCTACACTAGATCTGCAGGCCAATCTGGGGGAAAGAAATTGGTCCTTACTGCCACCATGATTTTCAGTCAGCACGGCTAACCCTCATGCTGGGGTGGAGTCAAAATGGCAGCTACCAGCCTCCTTCCGAATTGCACAGGTTCAATATTCATCTGTTCTTAGGGTAATATTTTATCCAGCCCAACGGACTAATCTTTACCTGTCATTGGTGGCCAAGTCTCTCTTCCTCCCTAGTTTTGGGAAATGGTGCTTCCAATTCCTGCCACAGAATAGCTCCTGGGGTGGCTTGCAACACCAATGTAGGTTGATCACCAGACTCTGTGGTTTGGCCTGTTATTTCCCAGAGAGGATGGCGCAGCTCCCCTCAGCTTCCTCCCTGTCCATAGTGGTCCTTGGGCTTAGGTTAGAGCAGCAATCTGATATCGATGGAAAGAAGCTGGTTCTTACCAGCACTGTGATCCTCAGACTGCCCTGTTTCTCTGTGTCAGGCACGGAGTTAAGATGGTGGAGACTGGCCTCTTTCAACTTGACAGGTTGAACTTTAGCGGTTCTTAGGATTATATTTTAGCCCGCCATATATACTAATCAGTGGCTGAATTTGGTGTCCAACCGTCTATTCCTAAGTTTTTTTTGAAAAGTGGAGCTTCAAATTCCAGCCACAGAATAGCTCCCCAAGCAGCTTGTGCCTCCAGGTGAGAATAGGCACTGGCCTCCATGGTATAGAGGGCTCTAATTGCAAATCTTCTCCGCTGATAGGCACTCTCCTCCTTTAATTAATTCAAGGATGATACAGGATGCACTTCTGGTCTCCTGGAGCCCCCAAACAAATCATTTAGTTAGCTCTGGGTGATTACTAACTGTCCTGTAGCAGGAGCTGATTCTAGGAGCAACTTATTCTGCTGCCATCTTGCTGATTGGCAATTCATCCTTTATTTTTAAATTGATACCTATTAAGATTAGGAAAAAAATGTCACTTTCACTTGTAACTTAAGTTTTGGTAATACACTCTCACTGTCATAAATAAATTTTGCCAAGAACAATGGAAGTGCTCAAAATGATCTTATAAGGATGGTTACAGGAACTGTTGAATTGCATCAAAGTTTATTAAAGTGTTTGGTACAAAATATAAACCTTAATATAAACCATTGACCATGGTTGGTACCTATGTTTCAATATTTGTACATCAGATCTAACAAACTTGCCATCCACATATAAAATGGTATTAACAGGGGAGTGGGGAAAGGAGGAAGATGATGGGTATAGAGGATTCCCTGTATGCAGCATGGGATGTTTCTGTAAAGTCCTCTATCTTCTTTGAGGGAAAAATGAAAAAAGGAAGACACTGGGGCAAAATAAGGAAGAAAACGTCAATTAATATATAGGACAAGAGACCTTATACTGAATAAATGGCAAAATGACAAAAACATTTTTTTTATAATTTGTCATTACTTGATATTAACCTCAATTTATATATTTTTATTTCTTTTTATCCTTTTCAATTGTTTTGTATTTTATTTCTTATTTTGAAAACTGTCATTTTTATTTCATTTTCTTATTAATTGTATTTGGCTATTTTCCAAGTCACATAAATCTTTGGACTATAAATGTACCAGCAGAGCCCTGAATCTCTACAGAGTTGCAACACCTACACTGCATCCCATGTGTCTCACCCGGGACAACAAACAAGGAGGTGGTGATGAACAACTACCATACCAAGGAACCGAGAGATTCTATAACTGTAAGCAAGATGATCCATCCATTGTCCCTATTGGTTTGAAGCTCCCTCTCAATTAAGGTGGAGTGGACATCACCATCCCACAATCTTCAGGATTGGGGAATGAACTATGGACTAAAGTATACTTATCAATATTCTACTATAGATATATTTTGATTCTACTATTGGTAGAAATTATACCATTGATGTGAAGACAGTAGCCACTGGAGGTTCAGAGGGCAGGGGGAGGGAAAAACAGGTATAATTTGGAGGCATTTACGGGGTGTGGGTATTCTCCTACATGATAATGCAGCTACAGATGCAGGCCATTATATATCTTGACTTAATCTACCAAATTGGGTGGGAGAGAGTGTAAACTATAATGCAAACTATAATCAACATTAGTGGCTGTATTAGTCAGCCAAAGGGGAGCTAATGAGTAATACCAGAAATGGGTTGGTCTTTATAAAGGGTATTTATTTGGGATAGAAGTCCACAGTTACCAGGCTACACAGCATAAGTTTCTTCTCTCACCAAAGTTCATTGTCACGTGTTGGAGCAAGACAGCTGTCGACATTTGCCAGGGTTCAGGGGTCTCGGGTCCCTCTCTTCCCAGGGCTGCATTTCTCTCCAGGCTTAGTGACTCAGTTTCCTCTACAAGGTCAGCTGTAGAATATCAGGCAAATGGCTCACTTCTCTTCTCCTGGGGCCTTCTTTCCAACATCAAAACTCCAACTTCAGAACTGCAACTCAAAAAACTGCTCCCTCTGTCCTTTGCTTTGCCTTTTATATTCGATTCCCCCACCTACCAAGCGGTGGGCCCAATGCCCTACTGACGTGGCCCAGTCAACGCCCTAAATATAACTTAATCATGCCCAGATTAACAAATCAGTTTACAACCATGATCCAATTTTATTTTTGATATTCATAATTACATCAAATTGCCAAATGGCTACAGTGGCAATGCTACAAAAGTGTTCATCCATTGCAATGAATGTAACTCATTAAAGAAGGATGTTGTTAATGTGGGAAAATTTGGGAGCTGTAGGAGTAATGATTATGGTAATCCACAATAGATTTTACTTGATATTTCTGAATCATATATCTTCAAATATATATAAATTATTTTAAAATAAATAAATAAATAAATTTAAATACTTCTCAGGTTTTCTGTTTAAGGTATTGGGTAGTTTATCTAATGTTGTTTGGAGACAGTGCAATACACTGACAGCTATTTTATCAGTAAATTGTAAAAGGCAAAAACCAAAATTGTGCCTTTCCTCTTTTTAAAGTGTTTTTGTTGCTATACTTCATATAATTTCAAATTACAATAAAATATGGCCAATAGAATAATAATATAGATAAAAATAATCAAGTTAATATATAAGTAAACAAACATTATCTTTAGAAATATAGGAAAGATCCTTTCCATTTGATTAAAAGTATACTCTCTGAAACTTTGAGAGAATTTTTTTCTATGCTGTGAGATAATTCAGAGGCTTAAAGAAAAAGTAAAGGCCACATATTCAGGATTTTCCGAGAAGGATATCGGGTTCATTTCAAAGAGGGATTGACCATGAACACTCTTCCTTCTTTGTCCCACAATTAAAGTTCGTGGAAATCCAGTTCATGTCAGGTTCTCCAGGATCCACTGGCCTCAGAGAAACTCAGATGGAGGGCAGAGTAGTTGACAGTACCTGGCAGCTGGAGATGCCTGAGTGGAGAGAAGAAAACAGCACTGTTTAAATCTCCAGCCTATGCTCAAGTGAGGTACTCTCCCTGGAGGGTTGAAGCCACACACAGGGATGGGAAAATTACCTTTGCTGTGGTGGTTCTCAGGACCTCATCAAGAGTTTCCAGTGTTTTTCCCATTGTTGCCATTGCATATTCTCTTTGGAAGGGTTTTCATCTCTCTTGCTCTACTTCACTCTACTTTCAGCATCACTGCCTTACCTTGACATTTTTGTAGGTTACTATAAGGCTGGAGACTCTTAAAGTCCATTTCTCTTACCTGGCATCTAAGGATGCCTCAGTCTCTCTAGCCCCTTGTGAGCAGCACTCATCTGGTCAAGGAAGTGACATTACTCTTTAATCAGTGCAGGCAGTGTGTCTACAAGCTGCTTTTCCTGTCTTCAATAAAGTAGCCTTCTCAGAGACTGCAGTAATCTGATTAGCAATAAAAGACCTAACAACAAACAGATGGCAGGTGTACACACCCCTATTTCCCCGTGGAAGCTGTGCTGGACCATGTGCTCTGAACTTATGTCATCAGGCAATAGCTCCATCACCTTCTCTCCCAACTACCCAAGGATCAGCCGAAAGGAAAGCTCCACAGAAGGACACAGCCTCTTTGTGGCCTTGGAGTTACGCCAGGATCCTGTCCAGTCACCGTGGATCCACTAGTCACAACAAACTGCTGCAAATCACCCCAAATTCCATCTGTAACACAGCAGCAAGTTATAGTTTAAACAGATATTCAGTGAGCCGGTCGAATGAAGGATTTAGTAGTTAACATATTCGTAACTCCATTATATTCTAATGGTCTTCCTTCTTGTCTTTTCTAAAATTTTTTATTGATGAAAATTTGAAATATAGTGCAATATTCCAATGTTACCAGAAATATTTGCTGATTTTTTAGAGTTTATACTTACAATTCCCACGGTATCCAACAATATTAATCATGACTTTTCTCCCAAATTTGACTTTTCTTTCAATGACCAACACCTTTATATGCACTTCTCTTTTTTCTCCCCTAGTATGAATATCCTTAATCAGTTTGGTACTTTTGGTACAAATGATGTACCAATATTGTCCATTATTATTAGCTAAATATCATAGTTCACATTAGGGTTCTTTATTTGTGCTGTCCAGTTCTATAGGTTTGACATATTTAGCCATTTGGCAGTTTGATTTAATTATGAATTCCAAAAATCTATATTAGATTATGCTTGTAAAATATTCTGTTCATCTGGGCATGATTAAGTTATAATTGGGGCTTTGATTGGGCCATGGCAGTAGGGCATTGAGTGCCTCATGCCCCGTCTTTGGTGGGTGAGGGAATCAAATATAAAGGGCAAGGCAAAGGACAGAGGGAGCAATTATGATGTTGGAATTTTGTTGTTGTAGAGAAGGCCCCAGGATAGAAACAAGCCATTCACCTGAGAGTTCCCGGCTGGCCTTGTGGAGAGAAGCAAAGCCTAGAGAGCCTAATAGTCTACAGTTGACCTTTTGGAAGAAACAGAGGAGCTAATCCTGGAGAGAAAGGCAGCCCCAGAAAGAGAGGAACCCAAGAAGCCTGAACCCTGGCAAACGTCAGCAGCTTTCTTGCTCAAACACATGGCAATGGAGATTAGTGAGGGACGAAATTTATGCTTCATGGCCTGGTAACAGTGGACTTCTACCCCAAATAAATACCATTTATAAAGACCAGCTTATCTCTGGTATTTTGCATTAGCACCCTTTTAGCTGACTAATACACCATATATCAACCATTATAATACCATACAGAATTATAGCGGTGCCCTAAAATTACCCTATGCAACACCTACTAAATCTTTGGAAATCAAGGATGAGTTTTAAATTTTTCATGGTTGAAAAGCAGCACAAATGTAGTCCAATATTTTCAGACATGTGAAAAATATCTGAAACTCAAATTTGAGTTTTCAATTGTTTTTATTTTATATTTAAGAAAGTGATTCTCAACATACTAAAGGAGATAAAGATAAGAGAAAGAAGTAAAGGATATGAAAAAAACAATGAATGAGCAATATGGGAATCTCTTGGGGAGAGTTCACAAACAGAAATACTGGTCTTAATGAACTCAATAACTGAGATGAAAAATTCCCTGGATGGTGGCAACAACAGATTGGAGGTAGCAGAAGGAAAAAAACAGTGATCTCAAAGACAACACTACCGAAATGATCCACACTGAGAGCAGAAAGAAAAAGGAATGTGGTAGTGGGTTATTGGAAGTGTAATTAACAGTAATGAATTATGGATGTGGTTGTGGTTAAAAGGGGAAGGTTAGCTTCATGTATGTCACTAGAAGTAAAACTAGAGGATAAAACATGGGACTGTATAACAGTGAAATCTGTTTTGAAGGATGACTGTGGTTAATAGCACAGAGATAAGAATGTTCTTCCATGAACTAGAACAAATATATATCAGTTTTAAAGGCTTAATAATAGAGTAGTATATGGGAAGAAAAAAACAGCTAGGAAAAACCATGAATGATAGTTCACAAGAAGAATGTAATATCTTTCCTCAATTGTAACAAAGGTACCATACCAATGCTAAGTGTCAATAATAAGGAAGTGTAAAGTCTATGGAATTTTTGTTTTTGGAACAAAGAGAATGTTCTCAAATTGACTGTGGTTACAAATGAACAACTCTATGATTAAATTGAGAGCCATTGATTATACTTTTTGAATGGATTATATGATTTCTGAATAAAAATGTCCTTAATTTTTTTTTCATTTTTAAATTGTTGCAAGAGAAATGGTATAATAAATATAAAAAGGTTGGAGTTCTCCAAAGTAGTCTATCATAGAAAGTCAAAGGACAGTTTCATCATCCTTTTGATTGTATTCAATTTCCTATAATAAAATTCTGGTTGCAATGTTAAATTAACCGAATTCTTTTCAAAGCCATAGATTATGGGTTATTATATTTAAATAAAGATATTAATTCATATTTCTTTTATGTTTATAGAATTGCTATATTGATTTGATCTGGTCTTGTTGTGAATTCACTCAGCATGGCATTCCTTTGATGCCCTAAATCTTCCTAAATGCATAAAATCATGTAGCATGCATCTGACCGAAATATTTATGTATATGCTAGTACAAAACAGTTTATTCAATTTAATATCTTATTTTTTCTATTCTCAATTAAGTTTGTAGAGCAGACAGAAAGAAAAGTCCGGCAGCTACTGAAGAAAAATACAAAGAAAATATGGAAGACATATTACCCATTCTGTTCAAATCTCTCATCTAAAAACCACTGCCCTTAAGTTTCAGGTCTGGATGTGGCAAGAAAGTTTTGGAGCCCTCTGAAGCTGGAGATCCTGAGCAGTTGGGTGTGATTGCTGCTTTAATGTAAACCAGTTAGTCAATGTCTGTATTTATCAAAGAGTAGCTCCTCACTGTACTGTCGGGCAGGAGAGACCTCAGTAATCAACGCCCTGTCTGATGCCTTCTGAAACTGCACTTAAGGCCTTTTATTTGAAGTGGTTCTGAGCACTATCCAAGAGGCTAGGCTCCTAGACTTTGAGGATCAGAAATCAGCAGCATAATATACTCACTTGGGTTAATGGACTCCAGAGCAAGAAATGGAGAGAGGGAAATGGGTAATTCCAATATGTAGGCATTTGAGTCAGTGAAATTAAATGCAAATAAATGTTTATCTGGCTTCAAATGAAAATACAATGAGCTCACATCCACTGGTCATCATGTAAGTCCATGCTTATTCTACTAGTTAACCATTGTCACTTGAGTTAGGGGCATAGTGAACAATATTACATGTGGTACACTTTTTGAAGTCAGTGCTATTGTCATCTTCCTTGCTCACTATAACAAAATTGTGATTGTCACTCCTACTGTGACCTTCACGGGTTTTACAAATGTAAAATCTGCTGGCAACCATTAACAGGTGTGACTTATTTTCATAAGCCCAGATCTCTCTGAATCCAAACTTTATTTAATAGTAAAAGAAAATGCAGTTCTTCAAAAATTATGCTGTCCTTTTCTGATGTTATTTCAAACACCTTAACAGATATAAAAATTTCCTTCGTTTCTTACCTTTTTCATGTAGTTTTCTCCTCCAACACTCTTTAAGACCATGAGGAAAAAGGCAATGTAAATATAATTCCTACCCACCCCACTCTCTTCCATACTTTCTCTAAATGACCACAAAATTTAATTTTACCTCTGGGAAGAAGAGCTTAAATCGCTCTACCTATTCACCCCATTCCTTACTAAGAAGTAATCTTACAGTGGAAGTCTTTATTCCCACTGCATCCCAAGTTCACACGACTGTAAATTCAAATTTGTTTTTACTCAAGCAAAATGGAGAGAACAGAGCTCAGGCTTTACAATATGGAAGCATGGAAGATTCATTTAAAAATATATTGCTCACATTCTTTCGAACTGCCCATTTCATAAATTGATCTCAGCTAAATTAAACTTGCAGAGCTAAAAAATACATAATTGAGTGCATTAGTTCCCAATACAATTAGTGATTGATCCATGATTTCCAACCGGCAATAGCCAGTGAACCAATTGGAAAAGAAACCAATTGGTTAGCTTAAATTACAACTAGCTACCCTTTTTTTAGGGGGGAGGGGTGGGCAGGGGGAAGAGGGACTAAGAAAATAATGGGTTATAAATTTAATACCTTCATGACTCACATAAATGTAATATGTCTAACTGCACAGAACACACATGCTTCAAAAAAGGAAGGTAACAAAACCTAAAGTTTTTATTTCACAACCGTTTTTTCAGATTCCCTGCTGCTAGAATGGAAAATCTACAGAGTCCACAAATACAGCATTCAGACTACCTATATCTAGAGAAAAGGCACCCAGAGGTGCAAGAGGTCTGGACCCAGAATGTTTTCTGGTGATGAAAAGTGAAGAGATGTCTTTGTGATAGTCTTTGTCAGTTTTCAGACTTAACTGGAATGCCCTTAAGCTCTGCATCATCTCCAAACTTTTTTCAGTAGCATCTAACCTAGGACAAAAATAAAACTCACTCATCTCTCATATACAGCATTTAATTGATGGGGGAGGAGTAGGGGGAGAGGTATTACAAAGGCACCAACCATACTCATTTTGCTCAGCCTAGAAATGGCTTTCTAATTCAGCTTAACAGCAAAGACATGTGCAAACTGTGGGGAGTGAACACTGACTCTAACTAAAAGACATCTGGGCTGGCTTTTCATGAATGTAAGTATTTGTGAAGATACAAGTGAATTAAGCTCTATTTAAAAAAAGGAGCTCCTGTCACTATGAGTAGTATAAAACTTGCCCCCAAGAAGCCAGAAATGCGCACGTCCCATACCCTTCCCAGATATGGTAAGTATCTCATGCAGAGCTACTTGGGAACAGGATTTTTTTTTTCTCAGGACTACCAAAATCTATATCTACATGAAAATTCAGACACTCACACATATATATCCATCTTCAAGAAAGACTTTTCTCCCTATGACTATAGGATCCAAGAATCCAGCCACCCACAGGCTCAAACACAATACTTATTAACTGTGTAGAGTTAGTCTCAATATACTAAATAAAGCTCCTATCTTGTTTCACAAAATGACTGGGCAGGAAGAATGAATATGGACAGTCATTGTAGATTAGTTTTTGTCTTAAATCCAATCTACTCAGCAATGTTCTTAAGTCCACTGACTGGGAGAGGTTCTGTGGGCACAATATGGGGATGAGGCGAGTGTCCCAGTCCACTGTGGTAAGGAGGGAGAAATGGAGCGGGGAGCAAGTATAAACACTCAAAAAGTAACTCTTGGCCTGGCTTCTAAACCTAGAAGAGAAAAAAAGAGGTTTGAGCATGGTAAAAACCAGAGGAAAAATCATATTAAAGGTCTGGAGAAGAAAGTGAACTCAACTCATACAAGTCACATTTTAGGTGTGTGTTATACACACTACACCAAATGTATAGCCTCATCACCGGCAGAGCAATGTAGCTCTCCAAAGAGGAAGGTATCTATCATTCAGGCCAGTCCTCTGTTGTTATAGATGAAGAAATGGTGGCTATAGTGAGGTAGTGATATGGGTCAGAATCAGCATAACATCATGGCAAAGATCAAAGTACAGGTGTCTTTCCTTGTATCTTTCCCCATACAGCAAGTTGCATTTGGTAAATGGGGTTCCTTAAGTGATGAGCAGACTGCCCACTTGTGGAAGAAGGCAGGATTGCCAGGCTTAGAATTGCCACCCACCCACCACATTCCTTCTCCAGCAGGGACAAAGCTGATTGTGGGTCAGCCCCAGCAACAGGGAGATGGTCAGCAGTCTGCATTGTTTTCATCAGGAGTAGATGGAAATTTTCCTTTCAAAAGAGATAGAGCATTCTGTTGAAGAGAAGACCCAGCCACCCATGCTCCCCTGTCCTGATCCCTGATTAGAGGATTCCATGTCACCCTTACATCTCAGAAAGGCCAGAGCCTAGCACAGCAAGTGAGCAGTCTTCACTGACAGAGGCCAGGAAGGGAATACTAAGAGGGGGAAAACAGGATTGTGCGAGGTAAGGCCCATGGTTCACAAGACAAAACCCTGACTGAGCCCCCATGACCACAAACAACTCTATTAACTGGCCCAGGGGGGAAGTGCCCTGATGGCCACTCTGTAAGGTTAGGGTCTGGCTACCCCTAAAGTCTACATCACAAGTACCAAGGAAAACTGAGGAGAGTGGGAACATCCAGGGTTGAAAATCATCCTGGCAACTAACCAGCCCATTTCGTCCTTCCCTGCAGGTTCAGTAATAACCCTGAAAATATCTAAGGGAAATAAAGCTTTTCCAACCACACCGTCCTAAGCCTAAAATAGTCATTATTTTGGGTGTTGAGCAGAAATAGGACCACATCTTAGCCATACTCAGAAAGAGACTCACAACCCCAATAAGGACTATGCTCTTAAGAGATGATTGTTGTGTGTGAGCTGGGCTCTTAGCCTCAACATAGTTGCTACACCTACTCTCCAGCTCATAAGACTCACCCCGGACAACTATGTAGGAGGATGATAATGGACAACAACCATACCAAAGAACCAAGATACCTTACAACTGCGAGTGAGTCCAATCCATCAGCCATATGAGACTGAAGCCCCCTCTCAATTAGAGTTGGAGTGGGCATCACCATCCCAGAATCATCAGGATTGGAGAATGAACTATGGACTAGAGTGGACTTACTGCTATTCTACAATAGATTTATTGTGATTCTAGCAATGGAATTAATTTTATCATTGAAGTGGAGCCAGGCGCTACTGAAGGTTCTACGGACAGGGAGAGGAAAAACGAGTATAATAAAGAGGCATTTTCTGGATCAGGGAATTGTCCTGAATGGCATTGCAATTTATAATAAAGGCCATTATATATCTTCCCATAATCTATAGAATTAGTCTGGACAGAGTGTAAACTACAATGTAAACCTTAATCTACACTTAGTGGCAATGCTCCAAAATGTGTTCATCAATTGCAATGAATGTGAGAAAATGTTGGGGGTGTGGGTAGCAGGGCATATGGTAATCCCCTATATATTTTATGTGACATTCGTGTCATCTAAGTATCTTTTTTTAAAAATTAAAAAACGTTAAAAAAGGAATACTGAAGGAAAATAAAATCTAATGTTTTCTGTTTAAGATGATGTATACTTTATGTAATGTAGGTTGATGACAGTGCAATAACGTGAAAGCTATTTTATCAATAAATTTTAAGATGAAAAAAAAGTTTTTTTTTTTAAAGTTTTATTATTGCTATACATCTTATAATTTCAAATAACAATAATAATGGCAAACAGTCTAATAACATATAAATCCCTAATCAAGTTAATATATAGGTAAAAAACATTATATGTAGAAATGTAGGAAGATCCTTTCCATTTGATTAAAAGTATACTCTGTGAAACTTGGCAGGAATTTTCTCCATGCTCTGAGATAATTCAGAGGCCTAAAGAGAAAGTAAGTGTCACATATTCAGGGTTTTCCCGAGAAGGGATACCCTGTTCATTTCAAAGAGGAATTGACCATGGAGTATCTTCATTCTATGACCCATGTTTAAAGTTGCTGGATGTCCAGGTCATTTCGGGTTCTCCTAGTTTCACTGGCCTCAGTGACACTGAGATGGAGGGCAGAGTAGTTGACAACACCTTGGCAGCCCTGTGTGGACAGAAGAGAACAGGACTGTTTAAATCCCCAGCCCATGCTCAAGGGAGAGATTCTGAGGGTAGTCTCGGAGCTACACACAGGTTTGGGAAAATTACCTTGTGATGTGGTGGTACTAGGTCCTCATCAAGTGTCTCCAGAGTTTTTCCCATCTTCAGCATTGCATCCTCTTGTTGAAAGGGTTTGTATCTCTCTTACTGTAGTTGACAGACTAACACAGGTAACTCTCCTTTCAGCCTTTCTTTCTTTTCATTGGCCTTTCTGTAAGAATCTATGAGGCTGGGGAATTTTAAACTCTCTTTCCCTCGCCTGGCATTCTCTAAGGAGGCCTCAGTCTCTCTATACCCCTTGTGAGCAGCACTCATCTGTTCAAGGAGGTGACATCTCTCTTTAATCAGTGCAGCCAGTGTGTCTGCAAGCTGACTTTTCCGCCTTCTAAAAAGTCAATTTCTCAGGACTACACTAATCTGAGTAGCAATATTGTTACTCAGATTAGCGCAGCCTCTGGAGACTGTGGTGGACCTGCTCTGAACTCATATCATCAGGCAGCTTCTCCATCACCCCCTCTCCCAGGTTCCTGAAGGTCAGCCCAAAGGAAAGCTCCCAGAAGGACACAGCCCCTTTGTGGCCCTGGAGTCACCACAGGACCCTGCCCAATCACCAGAGATCCAGCAATCACAGCAAATCCCAGAATTCCATCTGGAACCTAGCAGCAAATGTCAATTTGAACGGACATCAGCGGGTCTTGGAGCATCTGCAACATCCGGTCACTCTCCATACCCACCTCCGCTGCCAGTACCCTGCTCTGGGCATCACCCCCACAGACCAGGAATCGCCTTTATTGTCACGACCAGTACTGCCTGCAGTACCGTTTGACATATACCACAGTCTCTATCTGCTTAAATTCAAATTCCTCTGGTGCCAAGCAACCCTCAATATCTAGCTCCTGGCAGCCTTAACCCAAGCTCCCTGTGTATGTCACTTCATGCCTGGCACTCTTTGATGTCTGCCTGGTCTTCACACACCCGACACCCAAGACCGTTTTAGGGCCTTCGTTCCTTCTGTCCCTTCATCCTCCTATGCTATTCCCCAGGTGCCATCACAGCTTAGATGCCCCCTCCCTGGGGGGCCTCCCCAGAACTGTCCTCCCTAGAGAAACTCCTTTCAAGGCCCGTAACTCATTCCCTTCCTGCTCATTCTTGGCATCACTGTTTTCCTCTCCCGTCTAGCTATGTGCTGTATTTCATTTTCTTTTCTCTGATCTGCCTTACCCCTGTCAAACACCAGTTTCTAGAGGATCAAGCCTTACTTTCTCCTCTTCACTGCTCAACTTCCAGGCCCAATCCCAGTTACTTTCAATGGTGAGGAATAACCCCTTGGGTTCTCATAGAAATTTACATTGCATTTCAATCCATTGAGTCTCACCACTTGCTCAGACTGGAACATGCCAATTCTCTCTCTTTGCCATTAATTACCTCCAGCTCGTACTCATTGTCATAGGAACATTGTTTGCAACTGACTAGACTTATCCTCGGAATACTGACTTAACCCTGGGAAGGAATGCAGCTTAGTCCTGAGTAGTGTGTCCGTGAGTAAGCAGCAGTGCAGAGGGGTGGGTTGTGCTGGATTCCCTCAATTGCCGCTGGGTTCTTTTTTCTTCCTAAGAAAATTCATCTTTCAACATGCTTGCGATGGAAGAAACCCATCACCGTGTGAATTTATCATTGAAAAATATAACAATTACTCTCTTAGAAAATATTAAATGACATTAAAGTACATTGTCACCTTTTAATATACTGTATATTTTCCTCACAAGACAGACATACCTCTTCCTTTATTTTTATTCTCTATCTCTTTTTAAAATTATTTTATTGAAGTATATCACTCATACATGAACATACCTAAACAATAAGTGTATAGCAATAGCTGTGACCTTACAAAACAAACATACATAACATCATACATCCCTCTCATACCTCACCCTACCACAAATACTTTGCATTGTTGTGAAACATTTTTAACTAATGATTAAAGAGCATCCTCAAAATATTACTACTAACCAAAGTATTTTCCTTCAACCCACCTTACTATTATTATTATATTGTTTATACATGAACATACATAAACAATATATGTACAGAAAAAGTTTTGAACCTACACAGCAAACATTCATAACATCATACAAGGGTCCCATACATCAACACTCCACGAACACCTTGCATTGTTGTGAGATATTTCTTAAAATTTATGAAAGAATATTGTCAAACTTGTATTTCTGATTATAGTCCTTACTTTACATTTGGTGTATTTTTTCCCCAACCCACCCTATTATCATTTTTAAATATATCTTTATGACAGAAGTTGTAAACATTCAAAACAAGCATGCACATGTGAAGAATTCCCAAACCACTCTCCTCTAGCAACACACCACACCGTGGTGTAACATTTGTTACAGATTATGAGATAATATCAACCAACCAGTATGAGGTCCACAGCGTACATTTGGCACACACTCTCTATACTCCCCCATCATCAACACAGTACATCTTTGGCAAAAATGCAAGACTATTACATTATTACTGTTAACCACAGACCCTAGGCCACTCGAGTTGTATTTTTCCTGTGCCTCTCCACATTCTCACCACTCTGTAAGAGTGATGTACATCTACTCTAGCTCACAAAGGACATTCTTGCATCTGTACCATCAACCAAAATTCTCATCTACCTCTAGGTTTACTGTGCTATTCAGTCCCTAGATTATTCTCTAATTTTCTGTCAATTGGCATTTACATGCTACACTACCGTTTTCAGCCACATACCCATTATAAATCAGCTGTTACTAACTATAATGTATTACCTTCAACTCTGTACATTTCCACACTTTTACAGTAAAGCTAATTAAAACTTCTACATACAATATCAGCAGTCCATCTCTGTCTGCATCTTATCTGGTTTAAGAATAAACCACCTACCATGAGATCTTGAAGATATTTTCATACATTTCCTTCTAGATGCTTTATAGTTCTTGCTTTTATATTGAGTTTTCTAATTCATTTTTTATTAATTTTTGTATAAGTTTTGAGATAGGGGTCCTCTTTTCTTCTTTTGCTATAGATATCCAGGTTTCTCAGCACCATTTATTGAATGGACAGTTGTGCCTGAGCTGGGTGGGCTTGACAGGCTAGTCAAAAACCACTTGACCATATATGTGAGGGTCTGTTTCTGAACCAATTTGGTTCTATTGTTCTATGTGTCTGTCTTTATGCCAGTACCATGCTGTTCTTAACATTTAGCTTGGTAATATGATTTCAAGTCCAGAAAGGAAAGTCCTTCAACTTTGCTTTTCCTTTTTAAGATGTTTCTGGCTATTCAGGACCCCTTATCCTTCCAAATAAACTTGATAATCATGTTTTCCATTTATTTAAAAAATGCTGGTGGAATTTTTATTGGGATTTCATTGAATCTGTATATCAATTTGAGTAGAAATGACATCTTAATGATATTTAGTCTTCCAATCTGTGAGCATGGAATGTTCTTCCAATTATTTAGGACTTTTTAAAATTTCTTTGAACAATGACTTGTAGTTTTCTGAACAAGTGCTTTACGTTTTTGGTTAAGTTTATTCTGAAATATTTGGGTTCTATCTATCATATTTTTTCAGCACTCTTTTGAAACTTTTAATTTTTTTGATATAATCTTATTTCTAGACTCTCTTCCAGGCCTCTCTCTACTGTCTTTTCTCTTCAGTCTGTAGCACATCCTCTAGTATTTCTTGCAACTTGGGTCTCTTGGTTACAAACTCTCTCAGTTTCTGTTTATCTGTGAAGTACTACAATTTGTGACAATCAAAACAGTCTTCTAATGGGACTATGGCTTTCAAAAATTCAAGTCCAATGCACTTTGGGGTTTGGCACATAAAACAATAATAGAAATGAAATCTGTTTTTAGAAGTAACTGTGATTTTTTAAAAAGAATACACAGTCCCTCCAACGCTGCATGATATATCCAAGTGGAAAATTACCATCTGTTGGCACTAAATTTGCTTCACCAATGTATTTTTATCCTACAACCAGTAAAATAGCACAGTAAGCATACACAGAAAACAGAAAAAAATAAAAGCAAAGATAAAAAACATAAACCTAAATATCTTTAACACACAATTTAGTTACATTGAACATTCCACTTAGAATAAAGCACGCGATAAAGGGTGGTCTGTTTTTCAGATTTTTCTTTGAAGTTAACATGGCAGCCTGACATCTCTCTCTATCTATCTCTCTCTCTCTCTCTGTCTCTCTCTCTTTCACACACACACACATGCATGCACACACACAAAATACAATAATACTTTAGCTGGTAAATGAGAAAGTCCAATAAATTTTGTACAGACATTCATCTTTCGTATTGTCACAAGCCCCATGATAATTTTGGAAATTAATATTGATTTCCTAGAATAAGAAATCAACATTCAGATACCAGGAAAATACAAGCCATTCATGCAGGTCTGAAACATGAGCCTAAAATGAAGCCCCAAACACAGGGTCTAGGGTGTGTATTTAGCCACAGCATCAATAAATGTGGTTTAAAGTCAACAAAAGAAAGAATAGGGAAAAAAGAAAAGGGAAACAAAGAAAAACCCTTCCCCTTCCCTTGACATAAAAGCAATAAATGGAGCAATTATTAAAATCATCATTCTTCTAAAGACTGGCACAGATTGGTAGATTATGTGGTACGTAAAATTGCTTTAGTTGCTTGCAGAAAAACCACAATGCAAGTCATTAAGTAATGCTAAAAGTGTTTCAGTTGACACAACCCTCAGGATCCTTCAAGATGAACTTTATTTTTCAGCCCAAATTCACTGTACCATGTTATGCATATTTTTTATGTGTACTAGATATAGCCACAAATATCAGCTTGGGCTCACAGAGTCATGCTCAGCATTGGGATTTACATGAAGGGACTCCTAAGAGTCAATAGAAAGCACACAATAGATCTTCAGGATGAAATTTCTTCAAAAAGTCAAGAAACATTTATGCCTTAGGTTCTCAGAGCTTTCACACTGCATTGAAAAGCTTGCCTTTGGTTGTCTGAGGTGAAAAACTGGGCACAATGCAACTGTAGTCATGGACAGAGAATTGAGATACTGTATTTACATAGTGAGTAGTTTTTACTCACTATGATGAGTTTGTGTCTCATCAACAACATGATGAGGCACAAACCTTAAGGTTAAAATGGGAATCATGCAAAACATGGGGAAGAAGGCCTTTAAACTACTGAATCTCTAACTTTAAGACCAGTCACAGGAAAGAAGTCACCTAGACCTCTGGTGCAAAACTTCTGGTGAAGGATAGCACTTATGTGTAGCCTTCTGTCTACTAAATACACAAGATCAAATCTCTGGTCTCATAAATTGTTCCATGAGACTGGTTTCACATAGTGCCTTTCTCCTTGCTTTCAAACCACCAAGTTTCATCCAAAACAAAAAGATATGTGGAGATTTCATTGCTAAACCAATCACTTTTGCAGTTCTATTTTGTTTTACAACTACCTGCAGGAATAAACCATGAAAGTGTTCTATGGCTAAAGGCTGCTATTATTTACACCCACAAGCTAACATGGATGACTGAACCTTATGTGGTAAAATCCACTGACATGCAAAATCCTAGAGTCCACTGAACGGAATCCACATTAATAGCATACCTGAAGCAAAAAATACAATTCCATAAAAGGCTTCAACAGATTTAAGCTGTTATTTGTCTAGACATTTTTTGTGGGGAAAAGCCAGGGGTAAAAAGCCTTCCGACCGTAACCATATAGCAGTAAAAGTAACGATGACAACAACCCCACCACCAACAACGAAAATCCCAGAGAACTTGTTAGAAGACGATGCCATACTTAAAACTTCCATTTCTAATATAAAAGCAATGTGTTCTTCTCGAAACTAAAAACACATACACACAAATCACTGATGTACTATTGCATTTTAAATTCATGAACTAATATCCAGGTTACTAATTTTTTCACACTAACAAACCAAATATGCCATTCAAAATGTACCTGCACTATACAATGTGGACCAAGTATCTGGGTTTTGCTAAAAAGTATTTATGATTTAAAATGTTAAAAAAGAAAATTACAATGCTGAGAATGAAAGGCAGCCTTTTAACCAGAGTTCTTGCCAGTTTGTACAACTTATACTGTTGTTCTTAACTCTTCAGTTGTTTTTCATGTTTTGACTTTTTATTAAAGAGTTAACTCCGAATTTAAAATGTACACTCAAATTTTGACTTTCGAAAGAGATGACCATTCCTACATGCATTCTGTGCCCAAACTTAATTTAAAATAAAGAATATAATAGAGTAAATACGATTAATTTGGGTCAAGCACTCCTGTTAAATTGGAAAAAATTATTTAACACCTATCCCAATCCACAAAGAAAGGACTGCCAATAGTGTGTGTGCATACATATATCTATGTGTATACATAGAGCACATATGTAAAACATAGTCATATAGAGAGGTAGACATAAACGTATATCTGAAAAAGACAGTAACAGAAATACCAAACTCTGCTTGCATTGTGGCAGCAGAATAAAGGAGTGTTATGGTGAAGGAGAAATGGTTAAATTCTATTATAATTTTAGATGACTATGATACTAGCTTAACTTTTAACAAATGTGTCTGTAACTCCCCTTCAAACAGACAGGCTTCTTTTAAGAGGAAGAGGTTCCTTAAACAAAATGCTTTGTGTTCACATATATCTGCACTATTCAGAACAAAACAGTTTTGCTGGCAGAGATTGTGGGTTTGCAGGGCCATTTAAGCTTTCGTTAAACTGGAAAGTAATCAAGTCTTTATGTTTACAAATTATATATTAAATAGATCCACAAAACTGGCAAAGTTCATGATGACATCTAGGATGTTTTCACCAAATCGTGGACATAAATATGGAAATCATCATCAAACTAGATGAAATACACAGATGGTTTAGCTTCTACTTGATGAACGACCATGTGAGTCCTTTTTAGGCCATCTTCTTTGGAATATTCCACTTGTTAGACTACCAGGCTGTCCACAACTTCTCCTGCTTCCCTCTCTGCTCGAGGAGAATCATTAAAATCAGGCATAATGAGAAGGTCCCCCTTTTATAGTCATATAAGAGCTGGTACATATACAAGACAGGATCTTTCTCATAGGTAATGTAAAACCATGTGTTCATTATAGGCGCGCGTGCTAAGACTATTCCCCTCCATTCATCTTTAGAGCCATCTTCTATCTCAAATATATACTCCAGAGGGGCCAAGATGGCGTTAGTGTAGGAGGGCACACACTGCAAGCTCCCAGAGCAAGGCGGATTGTGGATGGGGTCCTGCCCGGGGGTCTGTGCTGTGCACGCATGGAGTGAGAAGCTTGGGACATCTATCTGCGCGGATCGGCAGCGTGGACCGAACGGTGGAGATTCGTGAGTTTTGAGGCTGCCGGTGGAGGCTGGCACAGGCAGCTGAGCCCCGCGGTTAGGGAAAAAAAAATAAAACAGCCATTTGGAGCTGTGGGCGGGGCGAAAAAATGTTTTATTTTCTGGGGATCTGGCTGCCTGGCACCCCTTGGACCTTGTGTGAACAGAGCAAACGAGTTAATCAGCACCCAGTGAACGGGAGGGGGATTTTGGTCGGGGAACGGAGCTGATTTCCCTAGCCACCCAGGGATAACACCCGGGCTGCTGCGGAGCCAGGAGTAAGGGACACTTCCCAAAAAAGGGAGGGTTTGGTTGGAAGACAAGGAAGGGTATTTTATATTTTCAGACATTGATCTAGCTGCCTGCACCGCCCCAGAGCTTTGGGAAGCAGATAAGCTGACCTGAAGCACCATTAGGCTGAGAGCAGAAACGAATCTGCACTCAAACTGATTTACGGAGCAGCCCGGTGACACTCGAGCTCGGCGCCAGAAGGGGCGGAATCTGCCATCTTTAGCACTCCTCACTGACTAACATCAGAGTTTCAGCTAACCTGGGGAGTCTGGAAAGTGGGACGTGCTTGATTAATTTCCACGGGCCCAGCTAGGGTCCCTTCCGTAAGGGGGTTGGTCTAGAGGAGGAATTATTTTGGGTCCTGCATTTGGCTAAAAAAAAAAAAAAAAAAAGTGAGGTCACCCCAACAAATGAAAAATAAATTCTTTTTAATTTAGTTTAATAGCTAAAAGCTGCTTCAGGACCTGCATATAGATCCCTGTGGGGAAATTCATTGATAAATACAAGTAGGCAGGAAGGATCCACGTGGACCCTAGGGGAATCATTGACCCCCCTTAGCTCTGTTTGACTGCTTGTCTGTGTGGATCTTTGGTTTCTCTCTGTTACTTTCTGGTCTATTGCTATTATTCCCGTTTTCCTCAACCCCTTCCTTTTTCCTTCTATTTTTTTTTTTTTAATAGGTGCTGCCAGCTGGTCGCTTCTTTGCTGGGCTTCTTATTCAGTAATATCCCACTCGCTGTAGATATTGATTCTGTATTACAAACTATCACTTATACTTCCTGAATCTTTCTGCCTTCAGTTTTCTGTTGTGGCTCTTAGACAACATTTTTTCATAGGCCCACAACTTAAAGGTGTCTATTTCTATTCCATCTATTTTGTTTTCTTCTTCTTCTTTATTTTTTTTTATTAGTATTAACTTTTTCCTTTCAGACCTTTCTCTACTATTTCTCTCCCTCCTCATAATTCTAGCCTTCTAAATCACTATATATATATATTCCTCCATTTGTTTTCCCAGTCCATTGTAGGAACTCCATATTTTTTCCTAGTACTCTACACTGCCTACACAAGTTAAATATTCATCTCATTAAGTCTCATTTTGCCCCTCTTCTAACTTTTATCAATATTTCTATTATCCTTCTGCCTTCCTTACATCTTTTGATTCTTCTGGCACTAACCTTTTGCCTTCAAGGGAACATAGAAAGATGCAAGGAAATAAAATAAGAAGAAAAACTGCCAAAGTGAAAACTTAACTCACACGCAGAACCAAGAGCTAAATAAAATTCTAGAGCATAGAGAAAAGCTAATCAACTGAACAAACCCATCAAGATAATACGATGACCAGAGGGCAACAGAAAAATACAAATGACTCTGAGAAACTGGAAAACATGGACCAGTCCAGTGCACAAAATAAAAACCAGGAAGCAATGCAGTACATCGAACAACTAATCAAAGCTATCCAAACAAATATCATGGACCAACTTAAAGAACTGAAGGAAGAGATTAAGGATATAAAGAAGACACTGGGAGAACATACTGAA